>PVJC01048393.1:0-12533 GCA_004026665.1 Murina feae | reverse complement strand
ATTACCACTTTTTTACAGTTGTTCCAAAATGAAATAGAACCTTTATTTCTGAATTTTACATGGCATGAGAAAACTTCAAATCATTTTATGATGTAAGCTTTCACTGAGTGAGTACTATTTAACAAGCTTTCTTTACATTCATTCTGCTTATCTACATATATGTGGACTTTACCTAGAAAGATAATTTCAGAACCAATAACATTGTGGTTCAGCACCAGTTTTCTGAATAAAACTTAATGCACCACATTACATTCCCAGCACACTCTAATTAAATTCCTTTTCATTCCAGTCTATCCCAGAGGGTTCGAGAAGCTCAAGAATATTTAACAAAATTCAACAAAGCAACTACCTGAAGTTGATACATTAACCTTGGCACTGAAAGTTACTTTATGCAATCCACGTATGCCAAAAACACAATTATACAATGACCTGAAAACGACAGTATTTCACTCTAACAGGAGAGGTTGTAAATGAATAATGATCATTTCTAACTCATTATATGTATTATGTATTTTGCCCTGGGAAATTTTAAAGAAATAAACATTAGCAACTGTAAGACAAACAAAAGCACGTCTTACCTGGATGTAAAAGCTAAAATGTAACTGGATCTTTTCTGATTATAAGGATGGATAGCCTTTAATATCTGTTTGTGTAATCATTTACAATAACATATAATATATATATATATATATATATATATATATATATATATATATATATATATTCCATTCTTCCATTTGGATGCAAACATGGGAACATGTCATTTTAAAGAAAAGATCATCCTTCCTATTAAACATTCCTTTGGGATTATGGCCATAGAAACAATTTATTCCTTTGGGCATTAGGCTAAAGGGAAGGTCTTTTTCTTTGATTAATTCTGGACTCATGGGACCCTTTTCTTCTGTAACTATCAAAGCCTCCCTACCTCAGCATGCTTATTCAAATCCCTTTTAGCCACACAGATTTCAGACTTTCAATTTTTTCATATTGTAGGAAGGAAGGTAATATCATATAGTTATATGTAGCACATACTACTAATATATGTATGTATCAATATTGTATATGTATATCATCCCAAGTTATAATATCTTTTGAACAAACTTATAATATTTTTTTGGCAGTGAGACAAAACATATCCTTATATTCATCTAGATTGGGTGAATAATGACCACAAGTAAACTTATATCAGTTCTGTCCAAATATTCTATGTATGTTCAATGGTTTGTTTTGTTTTGACAATTGAAGAGCTTTTTGATATTTTAATATTTTATTAGAAACTGTAGACCAGTGGTTCTCAACCTGTGGGTCACGACCCCTTTGGTGGTCAAACAACCCTTACGCAGGGGTCGTCTAAGACCATCCTGCATATCAGATATTTACATTACGATTCATAACAGCAGCAACATTACAGTTATGAAGTAGCATTGATAATAATTTTATGGTTGGGCCACAGCATGAGGAACTGTATTTAAAGGGCCAGAAGGTTGAGAACCGCTGCTGTAGACCCATGGGACCACTTTTTGAACCAGATGCTTGCTCCATATTCTCTTGACCTCATTGCTATCTAATGTCCAAAAAGAGGATTGAAATGACTGGTCAACTTCCTATGAATCTGGTTGAATCAGATATTAAGCAGAGCCATGAGGTTTGAATGCATTAGATTTTATTTATTGGTTAATACTCCTGTTGTCAGTTCATTTAATTTGCATATTGAAGCCTATCAACCTGTTCAGCTATGCTCTTTTTTTTTTTCCTTTTCACAGGGGCTGAAGCAGCTGCCTTAAATACATCTTTATCTTTTGGAACCAAATTGTCTGCCCCCGCCACACACACACACACACATACACACACACACACACACACCAAATGTTAAGAGCAAAATGTTAAGAGCAGCAACTTTCTTTTAAACTCCTAAACTACCTGTACAGGTCCTTACCATCGTTCTCGTTGCTCTGCCATAGACTGTAACACTTTCTTTGCTGGCTGGCTTACCTCTTAATTGCTTGAACAGATTTCCATCTTTTTTGTTGTTGTTCTTCCAGTGATTTCTAGCTATGGGAAGAAATTATTTTTTAAAAAAAACAGCAATGGGTTGAAATGAATGATATTCTCAACTTTAAGACTTGTGGGTCTAAATATTAGTTTATGAACCAACCATATGAAGGGATTTGAAAAATAGAATATCAAAATGCACCTCTGCTTTAGGAAGCAAAATGATGGGTTCTGGGCGACATCTGTAATACTGTCAACAATAAATTTTATAAAATGTTGACATTTTATTGCAATGAACAACTGTGTTGATTGTTTCACATTATTCAATTCACATTGTGTGAGAACTCTGCGACTCAAGGCAACACAACACTCACACTGAAGAATCCCCAGCAATTTTCACTTTGAGGGTTATCTGAATGTAGCTTTATTTCAGAGTAGCTCAAATAACATTTCTCAAAGGGTGGTCTTTGGACTCCCTGCATCATAATGACATATATTACTTGTTAAAATGGAGATTCCTGCATCCTCCCATCCAAAAACAAACAAACAATAAATTTAAAAAAATAAATATAAGTATTTGCATGAGATGAGAGCTCTTAAGTGTGGTAAGAAAAATAACACTGTTGCAATAGTTAAGGCAATCTAGCCAGTGTGGCTCTGTGGTTGAGTGTCGACCCTGGAACCAAGAGGTCACCTGTTGGATTCCTGATCAAGGCACATGCCCGGGTTTTGGGTTAGATCCCCAGTAGGAGGCGTGCAGGAAGCCCCTACATGAAAATTAATAAAAACATATTTTAAAAAAATAGTTAAGACAAGATATACCAAGTCCAGGATCTAAATTCTATTAATAAAAATAGCAAGCAAAGATTAAGTACTAGAAAAAATTCAAGATGAAAATATCTGGTCATATTCCTTGTTAGATTTGGGATGAGAAGTTACAAATATAAATTTAGGGGGCATCTGAAAAAAGGTAAAGGTTAAAGCAATGACACAGCAAAGTCATCTGATAGAGTTCTGAAAGAACCTATTACTAGCTGATGAAATTTGTAGCTAATAGGACATATTTGAAAAATGGATTATTCAAGACAACACTCAAATAGAAAAAAAAATTGGTTATGTGTTTTGAGAAAAAGAATTTTTTTGTAAACACTCATTCATATTAGTTATTCATTACCTTTTCTTTATTATGGTTTATTAGGTTGTTTCACATAGATACTTTGTACATGTATAACTGTCTTGTTTATTTTCTGAAGTGTATACCATCCTGTTATACGCTATATACTTGGTAGAAAAGTATAAGTAGGAAAGGCTGAGTTATGGTCAGTTATAGCTAAGATATGTAGTTCTAAAAAACATGTAGGATTTAATCCACACAAGTTAATCCAGGAGAAAGTATTACACAAAGATGTATTTGGCCAAATATCACAAGAGAAATGCTAAGTCAACAGACATGATCCATCTTTGCTTAAGAAATAAAGTTTCTGGATGATACTGCACATATAATGAAGTGTTAATGAGACATAATTAAGTAAATAATAAACAATACTACTGGAGAGGAGAATTTGAGGAACACAGTGGAGTAGGGGTACAGATGTTCGAGAAAAATAGGGCCAATTGGAGGGAGACAAAGTGTGGAATAACAGAAGCAAATAGTTCTCCATTTTTACTGAACACATAGATTTATATTCTTTGTTGTTATAACAATGCTAAGCTCCATCTGAGGATGCATTCCCAGGAGAAATATGGGTACTCCAATGGGATGAAGTAAAAGTGTTTCTGAACTTTATTATGTCTCTGGCTTGTTACAAAGAAAGGAGTCTAATTGCATAAAACATGTTTTTAAAACTACTTTTCCAGAGCCTTGGCAAGATGGGTCAGTTGGTTAGAGCATCATCCTGTATACCAAAGGGTTGCCAGATTCCAGGGGAGGCACATACCTAGCTTTCGGGTTCAATCCCTAGTCAGGGTGTGTGCAGGAGACAACCTATTGATGTTTCTCTCTCTGTTTCTCCCTTCATCACTCTCTAAAAATTAGTAGAGACATATCTTTGGGTGAGGATTTAAAAATAATAATAAAACTACTTTTCTAGGACCTGTTTAATGATATTGATTCAAATCCTTGAAGTGGCACAAACCTTGTTTAATAAATATCAGTTATATTCTAGGGTGCAAATTAGAGAGTTAAAAATGTCTTCATTTAGCAGTTTGGGGTAAACATATTTTTTAAAAAAGACTTCTATGGATGAAACAATTTATACTGCCTTTCAACTAAGAGTTCAAGCATCATAATCCTAATATATAAAAAGCCAGGGGCTGTCACAACCAAAACAACTGGACAGATGACCCAACAGCAGTCTGCATGGGACAACCAGGCCAGCGGGGAGGAGGGGGCAGTGAGGGATGACCAAACAACCGAACAGCAGGCTGCATGGGGCAACCAGGCAAGCAAGGGAGGGCAGTTGGGGATGACCAGGCTAGTGGGGGGTAGTTGGGGGCAACTGGGCCTGGGGGGACAGTTGGGGGTGACCAGGCTGGTGCGGGGGGGAAGTTAGGGGCAATCAAGCCAGCAGCAAGGCACAGTTAGGGGTTACCAGGCAGTCAGACAGGTGAGCAGTTAGGGGCCAGCAGTCCAGGATTGTGAGCAGGATGTCCGACACTCAGACATCCCTGGAGAGGGTGCAGGCTGGGCTGAGGGGACACCCTCCTCCATGCACGAATTTCATTCACCAGGCCTCTAGTCTATCTAATCTAATAAAAGAGTAATAGGCAAATTGACCCTCACTCTGAGACACCTAAGCCATACCCACCAGCCAAGCCACAACTACCAGCCAATCAGAGCGACTGTATGTAAATTAATCCAGCCAAGATGGCAGCCAGCAGCCATGGAGTTGGAATAAGCAGGAGGCTTCCGTTAGGCTGGCTGGGCCTCTGCTCAAAGCAACAATGTTTCAATTATAGAAGATAAATAACCCCCAGAACCTGATTCCAGCCAGCCTCACTGGGACATTGGGTCAATGGGAGCTGTGGGCAGCCTGAGCTGGAATAAGCAGGAGGCTTGCTCCAGCGACGGAGGAAACTAAGGTTCCTGTCTGCCTAGGCTGGCTGTGGCCTCCACTCACTGCAACAAAGTTTCAATTATAAACGATAAACAAACCTATGTTACCTGTTTCCTGCCTTGGGCTCAAGGAAGTGCTGGGAAACTGGATTGTCAGAGGCAACCTGACCTAGGCTCTGGTTAAAGCAACAAAGTTTTAATTTTAGAAGTTAAATAAATCCCAGCCAGTCTCACTGCAGCCATCAGCCCCTCACCCAGACTGGTCAGGTATCCCAGCAGGACCCACTCCCTGAAGGGGATGAGGCCAGCCTGCAAACAGCCATCAGCCCCTCACCCAGCTGGCCATGTACCTCAGCAGGACCCACTCCCTGAAGGGGATGAGGCCAGCCTGCAAACAGTCATCAGCCCCTCACCCAGGCTGGCCACATACTCCAGCAAGATCCCCTCCCTGAAGGGGATGCAGCCAGCCTGAAAATGGCCCTCAGCCCCTCACCCAGGCTGGCCAGGTACTCCAGCAAGTGAACATCCTCTGAGAGGTCCCAAACTGTGAGAAGGCACAGGCCGGGCTGAGGGACCCCCCCAAGTGCACAAATTTTTGTGCACCAGGCCCCTAGTATGTATATAAAAGCCCAGTGACCAAACGGTGGAATGACCAGAACAACTGGTCAACCAGTCGCTATGATGCACACTGACCACCAGGGGGCAGATTCTCAGTGCAGACGTTGCACCTTGGTGGTCAGTGCACTTCCACAGTGGGAGCACCACTCGGCTGACAGAATAAGAGCAGTTGCTTCTGCAGTGGGATGAGTGGTGCTCCTACAGGGGGCCGATCCTCACAGGCCACACCCCCCACCAGTGCACAAATCCATGTACCGGGCCTCTAGTACTTTTATAAGATTTTCCCTTTTGCAACTACGTATCTGTGTGGAACAGAATGTTGTTGGTGTTTTTTGTATTCTTTAACTAAAATATTATAAGGCAGAGGTTTAATGCAAAAGGAAATTTTAAAAGTTTGCAACCTTCTATTAAGCTAGTCATTAAAGGAATTAAAAAACACAAAATGATGCCCCTCACCTCAGCTTTCCTTTGTTTTCTAAATTTAGTAACATTCTGTAAAAATCTGTCTTATTTTGTTAAAATGTGAGCTTATTTTTATTTTTTTGTTAATCCTCACCTGAGAATATATTTTTTTCCATTGCTTTTCAAAGAAAGTGGAAGGAAGGGAGGGAGAGGAAGGAAAGAGAGAGAGAGAGAGAGAGAGAGAGAGAGAGAGAGAGAGAGAGAGACTACATGGATGGACTGGTTGCCTGTCATCTGGGCCTGACCAGGGCAGACAGAAAACCTGCAACCCAGATAGAGGCCCTTGACCTGGAATCAAACCCACAACTTTCTTTACACAGGCCGATGCTCTAACCACTGCGAAATGATAGCCAGGGCTCCATTTTAATGTTAGATTTATAAAACTAGGGCTTCGGTAATTTGTAAGAGTGTGAGTTGTGTAAATGAGGCCTGAGGTGGAAGAGCTTGAGGACTGCCACTAGCATCCATGCTGGACACCATCATCACACCTGTAGGATTTCATCATACTGTGAAGTATGTGTGGCTTTTTATGGTTTTCAACAGTATCTTTCCTTTCTTTTTTAGTATTTTTATTTTATTTTTATTCCAGTTTTATTGATACATAACAGTATATATTAATACTTGTTGGGCCTGGGGATCTAGAGGTAGATCTGAAATATCCAGTTGAAATCATTGACTCATAAGATGAAATATGAAACTTTCACAATCCACAGAGTCAACATCTACTTCATTTATATTTCCCAAGCAGAATGTCATCATTTTAAATTTTAAAGTGTTGCTCATTCTAGTCTCTCTGGAAATGAATGTTTAGCTGTCCTAGAGTGAGAAATAATGTAGAAATAACAAACATGGCTGTCACTGTAAGGTAAAGTAAACAGAGCAGGGTTTCAGGTCCTGTAAGACTTAAATGATATGGTAATTATTTTTTACTTCAATATATGGGCAAATTGGAACACACTAAGTATTTAAGTGAAAGGCTAATATTTTCATATATCCTATTTTTTTCATATTTCCAATTTTTATACCTCTTTTCTTGTGTGTGCAAAATCTATAGAAGTCTAGTAAATTAGTTCCACCTTAGAAATAATCACCTATAAACAAATGGAAAAATATACTTGCCATCGAAAACAGCTAGATATTTAAGATAACAATACAATAAATTATTTGAAGTAGTTATGTAAATCCTCCTTCCAAACGTATGTGTTTTGCCTATAGTCCAAAATAGTAAGAAACTTTTCCGATTCACATGAAACCACTAGTACCTACACATTTTGTTGCCTCTAGTCCTGACTTTCTTTCTTCAAATCAATGTAGAGTGAGTATGATTTCTAAAGTTACTTATACATCAAGTAATGCAGTCTAATTTTTTTAAATATATTTTTTGATTTTTTAAAGAGAGGAAGGGACAGAGACAGAGAGTGAGAAACATCGATGAGAGAGAAACATCGATCAGCCGCCTCCTGCACACCCCCTAATGGGGATGTGCCCACAACCAAGGTACATGCCCTTGACCGGAATCCAACCTGGGACCTTTCAGCCTGCAGGCCAACACTCTATCCACTGAGCCAAACTGGTTAGGGCGCAGTCTAATCTTTTAATTAACATCTCCTTTTATACTTTTTGGGATACAAAGCTCTAAGTTCTAAATATAGTATAATTATTTTTAAAGATACATTAATCCACATAAATATGGAGTGATTTTTGTCCTTTTTCCTGGAACTTTAATGAGGAGCTAAGTTGAGTCACCTCCATAAAATATTGAACCATAGCATCAAGGCACATTCATTGCAGTCCACCAGTGAAATTCACTTGAAATTGGAAAATGTTTGTGTTCATTGGGGCATTAAAAAAGATGCATAACATGGCTAATTAATAGTGTAAAGTGAAACTAAATCTCAACTAGAGGAAAATACCACAATTAATTGTTTGAGGAGAGTCTTCAGGGTCAGCCTAGAAGAGACTGTAAATTATTTGCAGTCATATATCTCTATCCCAAATTTAAAGGAAAAAAAACGCTTTGCTATGTGAATCCAATCTGAGTGGATTAGTTCAGTTTTACATACTTTCTGTACAATATAAATGTTAACTTCTCAAATTACTACTTAATTTCAAGGTCATTAGTTTAATAAGACACTAGGATATCCTACCATTATTTTCCATTTCATTTTATTCCTTATGCACTGCTTGTCTATTTATGCAGCATCAACCTAGCTCAGTCCCCTGAAAGCTACACCGTTTTAAAGTGTAACTGAAAAAACAATTTTAAATGTTATACGTGATCCTTTATAAATACCTACCCCATCTCATATAACTTTATTTTAACATGCTAAATTTAGCTTTCCCCAAGCATTTTCTGATAATTAGGAATAAATGTTCTGAGTATTACTTCCAAATTTGTTATATCCCATATGGTATTTTTAATTGAACAAAGCCCTATAGGAACTCCTAAAAGCATGTGGGGATTGTTCAAAAAGAGGAAATTTCCTTCAGGGACTTGAAATTTTAATCAAATGACTTTGGGGATGGAGATAAGAGAAGAAGAAAGAGAAACACAAAGGCTCAGTTCAAAGAATTTCAGTAATTATGGCAGCAATAGATAATACCTTAATCGAATAGAAGAAACGTTGCTTTTTAGTTTCTACTGCTTAGTACGTCAATGAATTTTGAAATCCCAGTAGCATTTTTGTATTAGACTTATCTTGTATTAAATACTTTAAGGTTTATAGATTGTAAGCAGCTAAAATAATTTTGACATTTCTCCACATCAAAGAGGCAAAGATGATTGAAAGTAAATATACATTAGCATTAAATATAATCAAAGAGATATGAAAAAAGTGTAAGAATATAGAATTTATTCATTTGAGGTATTTTTAAAACAATATAAGTCAGAGAAAATCTTTTATGTAATATATACAAGAAGTAATAATTTTGTCTTGTATGTGGCTTCAAGAGTTGTATGTTGCTTCCCATTTTATCACTTAATTTAAATTAGAATTAAGTCCTTATCAAGGTGCACCTCTGTTGGAGATAAATAGCAGTTCTCCCTCTCTTAATGCAGGGCCTGTTAACTCTTCAAATTCCAAGGTAAATGCTGGCCTCATTAATACAAGAATTACTAAATAATCATAGCACAGAAACACAAATAACAAAATATACAATATATTAATCTTAGTTTTTTATTTTTTATTACATGGAGTATTACAATGATTAGTACATATACTTCTTTTTTCTCCCTGCCCTTTCCTCAGCCTCCCCTACCCCCCAGTATTTTGTGTCTATTGGTTATGCTTAAATGTCCTTTGGCTGATCTATTACCCCACCCCAATCTTCCCTATCCTTGTTGCTGTAATTTGACAGTCTGTTTGATGCTGCTCTTAAACTTAAGATGGATATTAGGTATATGTTTAATAAAATATATAATCAACACAGTAAAAACAGGGTTTTGTAACAGTTTTTATTTTGTTAAAATTTAACAAATAGTTGAGCCATATGTTATTATTCTATAACTTAAGGAGTATGTTTTAACAATATAACTTTTGCTTAAAGCATTAATTTAAAAGAATGAAGTTTAAGTAGATATTACTTTAGAAACATTTATACTTTACTATTATCCTTGAAAATGTCAGATATTGACTAATATGGAATTTTTAATAATTTCAACTAACATAGATTGACACTCTTCATTCCACTTAACTAGAGCCAATTGAAAGGCATCTAGATGAATATTTACTTCTAAAAATTTCCCCCTACAATCTTCAATGGAAAACAAAGGGCAAGTCACAATTTTCATAAAATTTAATAAACATTTAATTGAATGATGTTAATTCATTTATTCACAGATAATATGTTACTCTTATCTTTTAGATTTCCATTTTGAAATAAAATACAGAATTTATATGAATAACGTGTGAAGCTGGTTGGGGAAAAGAAAAGGCGAAGATCTCTGTTGATGACTGCCAATTAATGTCAAGAGTAGACTTATGAGGTACTTAAAATTTTATTAAATATGGATAGGAATATTTTCCCCAGGAATCTAAATTCATTTCTGAAAATACTGAAATAACATAGTGAAGGCAAAATAAAGGTCATATCTAAAAATCTGCATATATCTTACTGATTTTTAGCATTTATATAACATTATATATTATAATCATATGTAATGTAATTATGTAAGTGTTTTATCTGTTAATTACATATTTTAACAATAAAATACTAATTTATCATCTGAAATAGATGTAGACCATCTTTGGAAATATTCAAAACAGTCCTGTTTTTGTAAAACTGTATATGAAAGAATATGTCTGATAGGAGACAGGTGATTTGTTGTGACATAGAAGAGTTAACTGTATTTGAAACAAAGGTATTTATAAGGACTTTGCTGAGGCAGATTCACACAGTTTGTAGGTAATTGGATATAAGTAAAAAGGAGAGGAAAGAGAAGCAAATGAATCTGAAGTTTAAATCCAAAATAACTGAATTGAATTATCTGAATACATGGAAATAGATAATGTGTACTTAAGGATAAAAATTACAGAGATAAATTGATTTTAAGTATGTCTTTTTGCTTGACTGTTTACTTTCTAGCTGTAGTTAGAAATAGTTCGAAAATATGAATCTGGATTTCAAGAAATAAGTGATTCATCTAAACTCATTTAAGAATAAGGTGCACAGAAGTGATTCAGTGAATATATATATATATATATATATATATATATATATATATATACACACACACATATATAATGAATAGATGAGTAGGAATTTATAAGGGTACAAAGAGAATAAGAGAATATGCGATCAGTTTGGTTATAGTGAAATAATAAGAACAAAAAAGAACAGATAGAAGCTATTAAATCTATAATATTGAATCACTACGAGCAAGGGTTACCAATTGGAGTAAAATAGAATGAATCTCATTTGAAGAATTCTAGGAAGGACATACCCAGCCACAAATCTCAGACAAAAGCAGTCAAATAGTGTTGTCCAGTGTAAGGGCTGCATCCTGGCAGTGAAAACCAATCAATGCTGTATAAGACTATGGGATTACATGTACGAAGTAATACCAGGAGATTTCCTAGACTGCATTCCCAACAGGAGCAAGCCAGTTGACCTGACAGAAATATTTAAGAAAAGGCATATCAACAGAGCTCGCATGTCCGTGAGATAGTTTATAAGAGACATTCTGTTAATTGGAAGAAGCCTAAATGCCAATCTGGGTGGGCTTCAAATATGTCAATCAAATATCTCAAAAACAATAAAGAAGAAAAACAATAAGCAACAATTTCCAATAGAATTTTATACTTTCTTCAATTGTCATTTAACAGTCTTTTTCAGACCCTACAAGGACTGTGGACACAGATTGCTCGGTTTCAATCCTCCTCTGTCACTTGCTAGCTGTGTGGTCTCCAGCAATTCACATTTTCTGTATTTACCTCCAATCTTCATGTATGAAATATTTTTTAAAAGTAATTGAATTATTAAATGTAAAGCACTCAGTGAAATGCCAGAAAGTACTAAACATTATGTTCATGTGCTATTACTATTGCAGCTCTTATTAACAGTGTTTCAAATATATCAAATATTCAGTAAGGCTAGAGAATGCATTGAATGCCACGTTGAACCAAGTCTAAAGGCTTAGAGACATATTCCTTCAGAAAGAGAAACATTACTAAAATAGCTAAGGTCTTTAGAGGAGACTGACTGAGCTGGAGAAACTTTGTATTACTAAGTGCAGAAAACTGATCAGTAGAAGAAATAAGAACATAGCTTACTCTCCGATGAGATGCCATACATTGGATCCAGCAGATGCAACAGTGGAAGAAAACATAACCCCATATGGATTGGATACTACTGCTGCTTGTATGAGTCCACCCTTCCATGCTGAAGAATCAAAGAGCAGAGTTAGTCTGGAATTTTTTTCTGCAATACTGCTATATACTCAAATAACTCCAGTGTTGTGTGGACACCATAGTCTCTTTAGACTTGTGCCCTATGAGATCAACTGACGGAAGGAAAAAAATTGGACTGGCCATATGGGGAAGGAGAGGAAATGAACATACCTTCTAACTTATTTCCCAGTACTTAACTATATATCCCCATGGTTGAATAGTTCTGTCTTCACCACAAATTCTCATATTCTTAGGACCCATAACTTTTATATTATCCATCCTAAAAAAAGAATTTCCAAGATGTTAATTTCTCAAGAACATCTAAACTAATAAAAGCGAAATATTAAAATTAACTGTTTCTCCGAGACAGGGTAAGCCACGCCCACCAGCCAATCAGAGCGGCTGTATGCAAATTAGCCCAGCCAACATGGCGGCCGCCACTCACGGACCTGAGTAAACAGCCCTTTCCATTGCGGCAGGAGGGAAAGTGAAGCTGAGCCCTTCAGCTCAGCTCCGAT
>PVJC01048392.1:0-12572 GCA_004026665.1 Murina feae | reverse complement strand
TTGTCTGTACTACCTTTTTTATAGCATGCAATATATACTGTTTCTTACTATTATAAAACTAGAGGCCCAACGCACAAAATCCGTGCAAGAGTAGGCCTTCCTTTCCCTGGCTGCCAGCACCAGCTTCCCTCTGGCACCCTCGAAGCCCTGGTTTCATCTGGAAGATCGTCCAGAAGGATGTCTCGTCTAATTAGCATATTATACTTTTACTATTGTAGATACACATGCTACTAAGTTCCCCATTTTAAAGTGTACAATTCAGTGGCATTTAATACAACTCACAGTATTGTGCAACTTTCCCCACCACTGAGTTCCAGGGCATTTTCATGCCCCCAAAGGAGAAGCTGTACCCACTAAGCAGTCACTTTCTACTTCTCCTCCCCAGCCCGTAACCACTAATCTGCTTTCTGTCTCTGTGGGTATGCCTGGCCTGGGCATTTCTTTTTTTAACATATTTTATTGATTTTTTACAGAAAGGAAGGGAGAGAGATAGAGAGTTAGAAACATTAATGAGAGAGAAACATCAATCAGCTGCCTCCTGCACACCCCCCCCTGGGGATGTGCCTGCAACCAAGGTACATGCCCTTGACCTTCAGTCTGCTCTATCCACTGAGCAAAACCGGTTAGGGCTGGCCTGAACATTTCATGTAAATGAAATCAATCTGTGGCCTGGCCTCCTCCTAACCTTTAACCCTGTGTGTCTGTCCTATAGAAACAAGGACCCTGACCATAGTGCAGCCTTTGTTTTCTGAGGTTCACCTGCCCCTCATTTGTTGGGCCCACCTCTATTCTTGCCCCCGTATCTTGGGGTAAGCCTCTGGCCTAACATTCCATGACAATTTGTGGATTCACATGTGACATCCTTGCAGCCAAGCCAAGGGGAGGGTTATTCTTCCCCTGTATTAGTTCCCATGCTACCAAGACTGGGGCTCCCAACAGACATGTGTTGCCTCCCAGCTCTGCAAGCAAGGCGGCCCAGATCAAGTGTGGGCAGAGTTGGTTCCTTCCTAGGGTGTGAGGGCGGGTCAGCTCTGAGTCTCCCTCCTGGGGGCTGATTTGCTAGGGAATTTGCTATCCCCCTTGGCCTGTAGAAGCACAGCCCCGATCTCTGCCTTCTGCTCACCTGGCAGTCCAGTCCTCCTGAGTGCATGTCGGTCTCTGTGTCCAAAATTCCCTCTGGACACAGTCATACTGTGTCCAATTAGAGACCCATCCTAATGACCTCTTCTTAAATGGATCACTTGCAAAGACCCTGTTTCCGAATAAGGTCACTTCACAGGTACTGGGAGTTAGGACTTCAACATCATTTGAGGGGAGTTAGGACTTCAACACCATGGCATTCATTCCCTTTCTACAGAGGAAGCAACGGAAACTTCATGAGGTTTTGCACGCGGCATGAGACAGCTGAGTACAAGTGCATGTCACCAGGAAAAAGACAGGGACCGAGGAAGGTGAGGCCCTGACAGCCCCTCTCCGTGCTGTGGAGACGCTGGCTCCCGTCCTGGCTCGGTGCCACTGGACTCCATTTGGCTTGCTCCAGCGTCATTAGTCCCCACACATCAAGGTGACTTTATACTGTTTACAAGGGCCAGTGAAGGTACAGTTCTCCCTGCCCCCGCCCGCTTATCAACTCATTTAACTTTCAGAGCTCCCCAACAGCCTACAGCCGGGAGCGGTGGGCAGGGACCCTGCGGCCCAGGAACGGCCTGCCTTCACTTTATCTGCAAAGAAAAATCTATCTGCTTGGGAATAGACCTAAATACAACACATCAGTGCAGCTAGGTCATTAATCATCTTCCACCAGGACGCAGGACACCAGGGAGCCGCCATCGTGGGCACCGGCTCTGCACAGGAGGGCCAGGTGGAGCCAGGGACGGGCCCGCTCTTCCGTCTGGAGGGCATTCTCCAGCAATGGGGGCAACATGGCTTGAGGCTGGTGACATCTTGCATGGGAGGAGAGGTAGGAAGGGCAGCCTGACCCCATCCTAGGTGGTTAGGCCTGAAAGGAGGTGCTCCACTGAAGCAAATACCCCCATTCTCTCCACCACCACCAGTACAAAACACCTCCTGACCAGGAACACAGTTTGTCAGGGAACAGCCAGGCCCAGCAATTTGACACATGCCTACAACCCCCTTGGGACATCCCATACTCTTCTTAGAGGAAGGGGAGGTGCCAGTATAGGGGAATAACAGGAGACCTGAGGCAGAGCCAAGTCAACAAACCAAAGCCCCGGCCCCAGGCCCCCAGGTCAGATTTTTTGCCATTCCTTTCCCCCAAGAGATTGCCCCTAGCTGCTGCCCAGCCAGCCTGCACAGCATCCCATAAACAAGCCGTCCTTGCGGCATGCATTCCTAGCTCTGCTGCCTTTCCACTCACTCGTACTTAATTCCCATTCATTCTTTGCTGTCCAGCTCAAATGGGATGTCCTACCTATCCACTCCCTGCCCACCGAGGTCCTGGCTGCAGGCCTCCCCACCCACCAGCAACACATCTTGCGTGTGTAGTTGTGTCCCCACTCCCCCTTCCCCCCTTTGCCTTGAGTTGTATGCTGTCTTCTCAGGTGCATTTGCCTCATACTATCAACAAAGCAGTAAAGATGGCAATAAGTCACCAGGCACTGAGCACCTACTGTGTGCCAGGGTCTGTGTAAAACACCTGATCTACGTTGCCTCATTTAATCCTTACAACTGCTCCAGTGAACAGGGATGACTTCCCCCCACCCACCATCCAGGAAACACAGTCAGAGGGAAATGACTTACCCAAGGTCACACAGCAGGCAATTGGTGGACTCAGGATTGGACTCACACGTGCCTCACTTGACAGCCTGTGCTCCAAGCCACCATTTAGCTTTCTCTGCTGTGGCCTCCTCCCTGCATGGCTCTCTAGGTTCCATGGGATAAACTCCAAGTCCTTTGCCTGGCTCTAAGCTGTACTGAATAATTCTACCCTAGCCTATAGCTCTGGTCACATCTCGCCATGCCCTGCCACATGCAGCTTTTCCCTCCACAGCATTGCATTCCTTTTCATGCCTCTGCCTGGAACATACCATCCAGCTTTCCAAGCCCAGCTCCAACATCACTTCCTGTGGACGTCTTCCCCTGCACCAGCCACACCTCCCTCTATTCCTACAGGGCTGCGTGCCTCAATGTGCCACAGCACTCACCACACAGCTTTGGAAATGTTTGTTCACACCCTGGTCTCCCTCCCTGGCCTGCAGCTCCTGGAGGGGGAGGGCTTGCTTTTTCATGTGTATATTATCCTCCATCCCACTACCAGTCAATGCCTAGCCCAGATCCTAGCATTTACTAGGAGACCAATAAATGTTTGTTGAATAAATAAACAAGGTTATGATAGGATGAGTGAGAAATAAATGGCCCACAGGGCTGCTAGCTGATATGCCTTAACTCTTCTGACCTTCACAGCAACCCTATGACCTTCACAGCAACTGTTCTCATCCCCATTTTACAGATGAGGATACTGAGGCAGAGGGAGGTCCTATAACAGTCCAAGCTTGAAAGAGGCAGAGCTGGATGTGAACCAAGTCAGTCCCGCTCCAGACAGACACTTCCCCCCACAAGCTGCCAGTGGGCAAAGATAAGAAAGTGTTTATGAATTGGTGTCCCTGGGAGAAGCTAAGCAGCCCTCTGTCTCAGCCAGTCTTTTTTTTAAATATATTTTTAAATTGATTTCAAAGAGGAAGAAAGAGGGAAAGAGAGATAGAAACATCAATGATGAGAGAGAATCATTGCTCAGCAGTCTCCTGCACATCCCCACTGGGGACCAAGCCCTCAACCTGGGCAAGTGCCCTGACCAAGAATCAAACTGTGAGTTCTTGGTTCAAAGGTCATAGGTCAACACTCAACCACTGAGCCATGCTGGCCAGGCATCTCTGCTAGTGTTTTTATAAGGGTCCTGCCATCTGTCCTTCTGCTGGCCAACTCCAGAATCCAAATTATCCAAATTTTTCTAATTGGGCTTCCCTCCTAGCAGACACCCCCAGGGTGGGGTGAGGGATGGGTCCCCTTTGCCTCCATGAGGACTACATGAAGCTTTCATATATATATATATATATATATATATATATATATATATATATATATATATATACCCTAATATGCAAATCAACCAAATGGTGGAATGACTGGTCGCTATGAACTGACCACCAGGGGGCACACGCTCAACATAGGGGGAGTACTGCTCGGCCAGAAACCAGGCTCACAGCTGGCAAGTGCAGTGGCGGTGGCAGGAGCCTCTGCAGCAACTCTAAGGAGCCTCAAGCCGAACAATAGAGAGCAGCAAGCAGGCGAGCAGTAAGGAGCGAGGGGTCCCAGACTGCGAGAGGGCACAGGCCAGGCTGAGGGGATCCCCCCTCCATGCATGTATTTTGTGCACTGGGCCTCTAGTATATACACTGAGTGGCCAGATTATTATGACCACCTGACGTTTGTAGGCAAATTAGCTATAATTTTGTGCTGAAGTTGCTAGAGGGCCAGACCGTTATAAATAGGAAAGCAGGTTGTTTACCACAACAGTAGAAGTGATTTTTTTCTGAAGATATGGGTAAACAATGTGATTTAACAGCCTTTGAACATGGGATATATATTATTATGAGTGGCCAGATTATTATGACCACCCCATCGGTACTTCATTGGGCCACCTTTTGCCTTCAATACTGTGTTGATTCTTCTTGGCATTGACTCCATGAGATGTTGAAAGGTGATGCAAGGAATCTGACACCATGCCTGATGAATAGCACTGTCCAGCTCTGTGAGATTTGATGGTTGTGGAACCAGCTGCCTGATGGCTCTTAACTTCGTCCCACAAATGCTCAGTTGGATTGAGATCTGGTGATTGTGGGGGCCACCTAAGCAAGGTAAAGTCTCCCTCATGTTCCAGAAACTACTCCTGCACAATATGAGCATCATGGCATGGCGCATTGTCTTGTTGGAAGAAGCCATCCCCATTGGGATATGTCATCAACATGATAGGATGAACTTGATCAGCAATGATACTTAGGTATGTTGTCCTATTCAGACATTGTTCCACACGAATTAAAGGACCCATATGATGCCAGGAAAACATGCCCCAAACCATAACACTGCTCCACCAGCTTGAAGGGTTGTACTCATGCATGTGGGGTACATGCTTTCTTGCTGTTTCCGCCAAATTCTCACTCTGCCATCTGCACAATGCAACTGGAAATGTGATTCATTGGACCACATGACTTTTTTCCAATGCTCGACTGTCCAATCTTTGTGTTCCTGTGCGAATTGGAGACGTTTTATGTTGGTAACTGCAGACAACAAAGGTGTTCGAACAGGCCTATGGCTTCCATATCCTATACAATGCAGTGTACGGCTAATTTGCCTACAAACATCAAGTGGTCATAATAATCGGGCGACTCACATTCAAATATATCTCATGTTTAAAGGCTGTTAAATCGCATTGTTTACCCATATCTTCAGAAAAAAATCACTTCTACTGTCGTGGTAAACAACCTGCTTCCCTATTTATAATGATCTGGCCCTCTAGCAACTTCAGCACAAAATTATAGCTAATTTGCCTACAAATGTCAGGTGGTCATAATAATCTGGCCACTCAGTGTATATATTTATTGATTTCAGAGAGAAAGAGAGGGGGGAAAGAGAGAAACATCAATGGTGAGAGAATCATTAATTGGTTGTCTCCTGTACACCCCCAACTGGGGATCAAGCCAGCAACCAGGGCGTGTGCCCTTGAACAGAATGGAACCCGGGACCCTTGAGAGCCAAGACTCTATCCACTGAGCCAAACCAGCTAGGGCTACATGAAGCTTTCTTAATAAGTAACTGGGTACTCCACAATCTTTCCCTGTAGATTGCTTGGTATTTGCCTTCAGTAGGTTCAGAAGTAATTAAATTACCACATAACCAGCCTGCAAATCTCGGGGAAAGACCTGAACTAAAGTCATGTCTTACTAATTCATACAAATGAGGGGAGGGATGGGGGAAAACCAAAAGAACTGTGGCTTTCCTTTGAAAAGAAACACATTTTTTACACTTCAAGTACTTATAGTAAATCACATTGAACATTAATAGCAGCCAAATGGAGTTCTTGCTGAGTTTGTGTGAATGAATAAATAATATGAAGTTTAATTAGCATATTGCCTGTATACAAATATCTCCTATTAATACTCTTTTGAGAGCTTGTTGTTTGAAGGTTAAACATTTATTCATTCGTCCAAGAGGCATCCTGGAGAATCATTGTTGAGAATCTACAATGTGCTACTATGTGCTCTGTGCTGGAAGCTGAAGACAATGAGATGAACCTTGGAAGAGTTTATATATGCAAGCAAATAATGTGTGATACAACGTTTTATTAGAATCATATAAGCAATATACTGAGCGACGGCAATCCACGGAACAACTGGATCTCCCTAAGAGAAGGTAAAAGAAGGTTTCACTGGCAAAGTAATACTGAAGGATGAGTAGCAGTCTGCCAGGAAAGAAAAGGCGAAAGGCAAGGGTAGACCAGAGGCCCAGAGATGATGCTCCAAGGCATCATTCACATGAGCGATAGCTCATCTGTCACCAATTGTAAATTGTTGGAGTAGAAGTTTTCAAATAGATGATCAAATGCAGGAAACTATATTTTAAAGATAGGTACACTTTTAATATAGCGAAGTACAAAAGGTAATAAACATCCAAGTCCTTGCCACTAAAATGAACAAAGGTTAACTTTATGTCATTAGCTACAGGTCTTTTTTTCTTTTTAAGAAACAAAATTTTGCCTTAAGACATTGATATTGATCTTCACATGTCCTATCACCTCCTCTGAGGCCACCCCTCAGCACCCTCTCCAGGAAGACCTCTCCCCTTTCGTCTGTCAGGGGCCTCTGCTACCTCCCTTATAGCATCTCCCAGTTTGAGGTCAGCTTGAGGATTTGCTTCCCATATAAAGGTCATCTCCATAAAACAGATACCTGGAATGTCTTATCTACCAGGGGACCCTCTGTGCCAGGCATATGTTAGGTGCTCAACAAATATCTGTAGAAGAAAGACAGGAAAGGAAGGAAGACGAAAAGAGAGAGGGTAGCAGGGAGGGAGGGAGAGCTTATAGGTTGGTGTGAACTCTTTTAGAAACAGTTTTCAGATAAAGGAACCTTCGCAGGGGAAGGGACAGCAATTCAGTTTAACTCCTCAAGTACTCTTGGAGCACCTCCACTGGACACGGCTCTGCGGGGGACATAGGACAGGCCTGTCCCCAAGGACCTACCCTCCAGGAATACCCAGGGTAGGGTTGGTTTGGGGTATGTCTGGTGGATTTGAGGAGCTTAGCCAAGGATAAGAGTGTCAAAGTCTTTGTCAGTCAACCTGGAGCAGAGGTGGCTGGGCTCTGGCAGGTCTGCAGTGAGACTAGAGCTGCACACTGTAACCAAGGAGACCAAGCAAGGTGAAAGTGTTACAGGCAAATAAAAGAAATTGACATTCAGGAAAGGTGACAAGTTACACATTAAACCATGGAATGGGAAAGGACCGAACCTCCCCCATTCGCGTATCCCCAAAGACTTGACTTTATGTTCACACTGAAGAAAGTCTCTCCCTCTCAAGACATTATTAACATTTCTCTTCCTGCTACTTGCAGGCATGAGGCTTTGGGTGGAGGTATGAGGACTTGGTAGCAAGTGACTTAGGAAGAGGGGCCAACCGCTCTTCCCCGCCCTTCCCTGTCCAGCCCAAGGGAAGGGCAGTCAGTACCAGGGAAGGTGGCCCCTTCAGAAAGGGAGGAAGCAAGTTCCTTCTCCTAGCCCCCTGGCCTCTGGGTCAGGTCCTTCTCAGGAACTGCAGTAACAATACAGAAGCTCTGCCAACATGATGAACAAACCTGAACTAATCCATATATGTTGGAGAGTTCATCCAACAACTTCAGAATACTTTTAAAATGTGCACAAGCAGCCCTGGCTGCTGTGGCTCAGTTGGTTGGGCATCATCCCATGCACCTAGAGGTCCATTCCCAGTAAGGGTGCATGCCCAGGTCTCAAGCTTGATCCCAGTAGGGGCTGTGCAGGAGGTGGCCAATAGATATTTCTCTCTCATTGATGTTTCTCTCTCTCCTTCTCTCTCTAAAATAAAAAAGAAAAAGATAAAAATGTACACAAATAATGTCTAACAAAATTGACTTTATGCTAAACTATAAAAGCAACTCTCAGCATATTCTAAAAGACTAAAATAAACCAGAATATTTTTTCTGATCACAGAGTAATTAAGGATATCATTAACACAAGGATAACCAAATAATCCCCAAATGTTTAGGAATGAAGTAAAAACATTAAAAAACAAAAAACAAAAAACCCCACTAAGTAAAGAAGAAATTGCAATGGAAATTATAAAATATTTCTAATTGAATTATAATAAAAATGTAATATATAAAAACTATGAGGTGAATTTAAAACCATGTTTAGAGGGAAATTTATACCTTTAATTAATTATTTACACCTTTAATCATTATTATAAAAGAAAAGCTGGAAGCAAATGACCTAAGCATTCATCTCAAGAATTAAAAAATCTCCCGGTGGACATGGCTCAGTGGTTGAGTGTCGACCTATGAACCAGGAGGTCATGGTGGGATTCCCAGTCAGGGCGCATGCCCAGTTTGCAGGCTCAATCCCTAGATGGGAGCGTGCCGGAGAAAACCGATTCATAACTCTCTCTCATCATTGATGGTTTCTTTCTCTCTCTCTCCTTCCTCTCTGAAATCAATAATTATATATATATATATATATATTTATTTAATTAAAAATCAATAGTGAATTAAGTCCTAAGAAAGAAGCAGAGGCAGGAAATAATAGAGATTAGAGCAGAAATTATTTAAATAGAAAAGAAACATATATAAGAGAAAATCAACAAAGCCAAAAATTGGTTCTTGGAAAAGACTAATAAACTATTAAATCCTTAGCAAGGTTCACACAGACACACAAAAGGAATAAGAAGGGGAACATTATCACAGATACAGCAGACTTTAAAAAGATAAGAGAACATTATAACAACTTTGTACTGATACAGTAGAAATTTAAATGAAATGGACAAATTCCCTTAAAAATAAAACTTAAAACTGATAAGAAAAATAGAAAATTTGAAGTCCTCTTTATATATTAAAGAATTTTAAATCTGTAGTTTTCAGGCCCAGATGGCTTCATAGATAGAGATTCACCAAATGGCTAGTAAGTATTTACAAAAGTGCTCAGTGTCAGTTATCATCAGGACGTACAGCAGATCCTACTCCACGCCTACCAGAATGCCTACGACTATATATCAGCTGTATACACGTGATTTGTGTATATTTTGTATGTAGATTTCAAAAAACTCCAAAAATAGCTGCACATTATTCTTGATTTGTTATTTTTATCAAACATATTGAGATTAAATTTATATGCAACAAAATGCACCCATTCTAAGCTTATACTTTGATGAGTCCATCTAGGGGTTAGGAAATAGGGACTTTGAACTAAATCCAGCCACACTGATTTGTTTACACATTATGTATATCTGGTTTCATACTATAGTGGCAAAATTGAGTACAGAGCATATGATTCTCAGAGATAAAAAATATTTATTTCCTGGACGAGGAAGGAAGATGGCTGCCGATGAGAAGGCAGACTGAAAGACAGTGAGAGAGAGAGAGAAGGAACGGCGAGTGTGTGGATGTACCAAGTGTGGAAATTTGTGGGTGTGCAACAGCTATACTCCAGAGGACTGTTGGAGAACCCGAATGGGGCTTCCTTAACTGGGCACTGTCTCCACTGCTGCTGAAATCTCTCCGGGAGCTGCTGAATCTGCTGCAGAAACCGGGCCATCTTGGGTGACTGTTACAAGAAACGTATACATCCAGGGATACTGCAAACAGGTCACCCAGGGACCAGCCAGGAACCCAGGAACACCGGAGCTCAAACCAAGAATACGTGGACCCAGACGAGCCCTGCACCTCCTCACGGAAAGGTCAGATTTCCCTTGTTAAAAGTGTGGTTTGTATTCCAGGTGGGAGAGTTGAAAGAACGCAGGAGAAGTCTCTGCGCAGCAGAGTCTGCACCCCTCCCCTCGGGGCCAGCCCGCGCTCCATAAAGTCCGAGGCTGTTGGCACCAGTGTGACCTGAGTATGGAAAGGGGTCCCGCAGGCTGCTAGCGGGAAAGAAACCACCCCATAACTGATCGGGTCACGAAAAGACAGCCTCGGTTTTGGGTAGCGGAGAAGAGACATTGGAAGAGTTACGCGCAGAGCTGGAGGAGGAAGGGAGCCCGCGCATCTCTTTGGAGAGGTTCATTTTTCCCTCTCGTTATTAAATCTAGGCTTGGGATTATTAAACCCAATACATAGGAGCACCCAATTGGGGTCGCTCACGGAGACTGCAGGGGAAAACCCTGTGTGTGTGTCTTGAGAAGCAGAGCAGGGAGTGACGGATTCGGAAACCAGTTCAGGGGCAGTCCATTCCACCAAACTTGTATTAAGTGTGATAGGGAAAACAAAACCTAAATGCTGGGTAGAGAGGACTTGTAGCCGAAGAGGTCACTCCAGAAACACTGCCACCCAGAGGCTGATTCACAAACTGACTCTTCTGTAAACACAAATAAAGGCAGAAATACTGCCGGCTTTTAAATCAGGACTGGTGTACGACGCAGAGGAGTAGTGGATCGCAGGAAACTTCCATACTTTCCTGAATAGCTGACAAGACTAAGGCGCACCAATCAGAAGAGGAGAAGAAGTGAATGACCCTCACTACTGCACATTTTTCTCTCTTTTTTTAAAATTTTTTTTAAAAAAATTTTTTTTTCTTTTTCTTTTATTTCCTTTAAGAAACAATTTTTTGTTTTTTTCTTACTTGATTTCACCTTTTTAATTATTGTATCTTTATTTTTAATCAATATTATTACTACTACTATTTTTTATTTTTTCTAAGAGTCATTTTATTTTATCTTTATATTATTTTGAGATTAGTGTTCCTCATTCTATTTTCAGATTTCCTATAGCATCATTTTACTCTATCTCAACTTTACCTTTATACCAACACTCTCTTCCTCACTATTCCCCTATTGTTGTCCTTTTTCTCTTAACCAACTCATGCTTTAGATTCTCCCTATTCCCTCTTTTTACCCCCCTGTTACAATTTCACCCTACTAAGATATCTAATTTCCAATCCCCTGCTCCAAGCCCACAGATACCTCACTCCTTTCTTTCTTCACTATCCAAAATTTTTTTTCTCTCTCTCTCTGTTGTTCTGCTGTTGTTTCTTTAACTGTTGATTATACGGGGTTTTTATAATTGTTGGTGAGACTGTCTTGCTTTTTCTTTTTGTTTTTTGGTTGTATTTTGGTTATTTTTTTAATTCTGTTTACCTTGTTAGATATTAATTGTTAATTGATTGATTAGTTGATGTAGTCCATTCATCTATAGGTCTTCGTAGATGGCATTTGTTGCTACTAGTAACTATTCTATTTGAGTTTTCTCCCTATACAATCTCTTTCCCCCTTTTATTTCATTCTTTTTTTATCATTGTTACCTTTCTTTTTCTTTTTCTTTGCCTTCCTTTTCCCAAATTTGTTTTTGCACTCCCTTTCTCCTTTCTTTTCTTCTTTTTCTTTCTTCTTTACTCCCTAACTCTCTTTTCTATGGTGGTAACTGTTAGTGGGTTATAAGTATTGTGAATACATTTGGGTTCACATCCTTGTGCATTGTGCCTTGCTGTGTTGTATTTTGTGCCTTTAAATCAACACAGGAGAGAAAAAACTATATAACCAGATACCCAGAGACGATAGATCATGGGGAGACAAAGAAACAGCCCACATATGAAAGAAAAACAGGCATCACCAGAAAGGGAAGTAAATGAAATGGAGGCAAGTAACTTGTCGAAGAAAGAATTCAGGGAAATGGTCATAAGGTGGATGAAAAGAATGGAAGACAAATTTGACAGTATGTGTAAGAACCAAGAGGAAACGAAGAAGAACCAAGAGGAAATAAAGAAGAAGCAAGAAGAGATGCAAAACGACATCACTGCTATGAAGAACTCAATAGAAAGCATCAAGACTAGACTAGAAGAAGCAGAGGACCACATCAGTGAGCTAGAAGACAAGGTAGAAAAAAATACCCAAGCAGAGCAGCGCCTAGAAAAAAGAATTAAAAAGCAGGAGGAGAGCCAAAGAGAACTTTGGGACAACACAAAACGAAACAAGATACGCATAATAGGGGTGCCAGAAGGAAAGGAAACTGAGCAAGGAATAGAAAACTTGTTTGAAGAAATAATGACAGAAAATTTCCCTGAAATAGGGAAGAAAAAACCCACGCAAATCCAAGAAGCCCACAGAATCCCAATAAAATAGAACCCCAAAAGACCAACGCCAAGGCACATTATAATTAAATTGGCAAACACCAATGACAAAGAAAGAATCTTAAAAGCGGCCAGAGAGAGACAGAAAGTTACCTACAAAGACTCCCCAATCACACTAGCGACTGATTTCTCAACAGAAACACATCAGGCAAGAGGGGAATGGAATGAAATATACAAAGTCATGCAAAGGAAGGGTCTGAATCCAAGAATACTGTA
>PVJC01048391.1:0-12541 GCA_004026665.1 Murina feae | reverse complement strand
CCCCCACTGTCCTCATCCATAGGTGTACGATTATTGTCCAGTCTCTTCCCACACCCCCAACACCCTTTTCCCAAAAAAAATTGTCAGTATACTCCCTTTCTGTGCCTCTGATTCTATTCTATTCACCAGTTTATTCTGTTCATCAGATTTTTTATTCACTTGATTTTTAGATTCACTTGTTAATAGATATGTATTTGTTGTTCATAATTTTTATCTTTACTTTTTCTTCTTCCTCTTCTCAAAGGATACCTTTCAGCATTTCATATAATACTGGTTGAGTGGTGATGAACTTTTTTAGCTTTTTTTTTTGTCTGTGAAGCTCTTTATTTGACCTTCAATTCTGAATGATAGCTTTGCTGGGTAAAGTAATTTTGGCTATAGGTTCTTGCTATTCATCACTTTGAATATTTCTTGCCATTCCCTTCTGGCCTGCAAAGTTTCTGATGAGAAATCAGCTGACAGTTGTATGGGTACCCCCTTGTAGGTAACTAACTGCTTTTCTCTTGCAGCTTTTAAGATTCCCTGCTTGTCTTTTGCTCTTGGCATTTTAATTATGATGTGTCTTGGTGTGGTCCTCTTTGGATTCCTTTTGTTTGGAATTCCCTGCGCTTCCTGGACTTGTAAGTCTATTTCTTTCACCAGGTATGGGAAGTTTTCTGTCATTATTTCTTCAAATAGGTTTTCAATATCTTGCTCTTTCTCTTCTTCTGGCACCCCTATAATTCTGATGTTGGTATGCTTGAAGTTGACCCAGAGGCTCCTTACG
Source organism: Murina feae (assembly GCA_004026665.1). Lineage (NCBI taxonomy): Eukaryota > Metazoa > Chordata > Mammalia > Chiroptera > Vespertilionidae > Murina > Murina feae. The sequence goes on along the minus strand of PVJC01048391.1, from coordinate 11,775 downwards.
CTGTCTTCATATTTTTGGATTCTTTTTTCTTTTGGCTTTTCCAATTGGGTGTTTTTTGCTTCTTCACATTTCAAATCTTTGACTTGATTCTTGTGATCCTCTAGTCTCCTGCTGGATCTCTGTATATTATTCTTTATTTCAGTCAGTGTATGCTTAATTTCTAGCTGGTCCTTTTTCATATCCTCAAATGTCTCACTAAATTTATCAGCAGTCTCTAGAAAATTCTTGAAAAATTATATAACTGTGGTTTTGAACTCTATATCCAGTCATTTCTTTCCTCCATTTCTGTCATTTGTGACCTGTTTCTTTGTCTCTGCATTTTGGCTGTTCCTGAGTTGATAGAGTGGCTTTCTGTGTTAGGTGATCACTGAGAGGAATTGACCTCCAAGCCACTTGGTTTATGAGAATCAGCTGTGTCTACAGTGCGAGAACCTCTGTGCTGGAGACATCTTTATGGGACAAGAGTTGTTTCAGTGGGGCTTTGGTGTTCACTGCATCTGCCCCGAGTGTGTCCCTTGTGAATCTGAGGAGTTGTATTTAGGGTGGTCCCACTCTGACCACTGGGTATGCTGGCTCTTGGATCTCTAAGGAGGTGCTATTTTAACCTTTGCCTTAGGCTACTCAGCCTTTTATATGCAAAAGCCTCTGACAAAGCTTGGGAGGGGTGGGGCCTGGGGGAGTCTGCAGGGTGGAGCAAATAGCTATGGCCGATTCTCAGCCCTGCGCTAAGACACTGGGTCTCTGTGTCCTATGATAATTGCTGCAAGCAACGCCAAGAGAAACCAACTTTGGATTTCCTCCTGTTGCCAGTCAGTCCCACTTCTCCGGGTATGCATCTGGGTCCCCAGAAACTTGCCTGGAACTGGAGTTCAGAGCTGGTGGGAGCTTGTGGGTCCCTCCAGATTGAAAAAGAAATGCATTCTCTGGTGCCAGCCCTCTCCCCGAGTCCTGCGTGCACCTCCATACTTTGTCTCCGCACCTCCTCTGAGTCGCAGTCTCTTTCTTGTTGTAGAATTTTTACTCAGCCATCCTTCCTGTGGTTCTGGGTGGTGTCCATTTTTTCTTTTCATTGTGATTTCGAAATAGTTGTGCATAGCTGCAATTCTGGTATTTACCTATGCCACCATCTTGGTTTCTCCCAGAATATCAGTCTTATTCTCAGTCATAAATAATCTCATTAATACAATGTATTGAATATTTTCATTTAAATTCAAAGAATATCAGGTTGCAATTAAAACAACAATAACAGCAAATACCCAATTATAGTGTTTAAGAGAGCACTAAAAATATAACCAAGCAAAAGGTAAGAAAGATAAAATTGACATGGCTACTCTTTAATATTAGAAAAAGTAGATTTGGGGCCCAGCCGGTATGTCTTAGTGGTTGATCGTTGACCCATGAGTGAAGAGATCACCATTTCAATTCCCAATCATAGCATGCATCTGGGTTGTGGGCTCAATTCCCAGTAGAGGACATGGAGGAGGCAGCCAGTACATGTTTCTCTCTCATCAATATTTCAATCTCTCTATCCTTTTCCCTTCCCCCATCTCTCTCAAATCAATTTAAAAGGAGAAGGCAGGTGGAAGTTGCACTTACCATATCCCAGGATTAAACTGGAATTATAGGTGAAATATAGAACAATCAACCTGAATAACCAGTTGAAGACTAGCTGAAGAGAAATCTTACAACCAAGGATTTAGAGAAGACAACACATTGAGCTTGGTAGGAAGGGCTGAGGCATGTAAAGAACTATTCCTGTTCTCACAGGCAGTAGCTGAGAATCTGAGAGAAATCTCAGCTGCAAAGGTCCACCTTGAGGAGTGAGAAGTCTCAATCTCATGCTGGGATTAGAGCAATAAAGCCAGGAAGATGAGCCCATATAACATTGGGTTGTGAAAATCAGAGAAGAGTTAGTCTATCAGGGAGAGATGGGAGTCTGCTAAAAACCAAGGTGCCCTCTCAAAGGACCAATGCATAAAACATTGTTTGTAGTGACTCACTCTGGGCTCCAGGAGAGGGAGGGTGACTCAGAGCAGACTAGAGTCATACAAGGGCAGATTGGGTTGTGCAACTCCAGAAAGAAAGCTGAAGGAACAACTATCAGGGTCCCTATACTGAGTCCCTTTCCCAAACCATCATAGAGGGCATCTTTCTTGGCTCAAGCACTCCTCTCACTAGGACATCAGCCTGGGGAATGCAATAGCTCCAATTTCCCAATTCCCTGTTGCCCCACCCCGCTGAGCTCATACCCTGTAGAGTAGTCCAATGGGGTAGAGTCCAGATGGATTCTGTGGATATTAGAAACTGAGTTATGGGGCTCCGGGACAGGAGCCATTCCCCCCTCTTTCTATGAGCCTGACCTGTACCCCCTATGGGAGATCTTCTAACCCTACCCTCCATACTTCCCATCCTGTTGCACTCAGGCTCTGGATGAGGTCTGGGCAGAATTCAAGACAGATTCAGTTGTGTGGCTCTAGGGCAAGGATCATTTTTATCTTACATGTTCAATTTTATAGAATCCTCCATTTGTATGGCAAAATCTTGGTCTTTATGGACCTAATGAACAATGCTGGCCTCACTCTGATGAATCCATGAGATCTTACCACACCACAAAGGGCTAAGAACACCTTCATAAGTGGCTGCAGACCATGGTATATCCTATGATTATTGCTAAATGGTATTAAACCCAGCATTGGCACCACATTTGAATCTATAAAAATCTGATGAATACTAGTTGCCCCTTCCTGATGACTCACTGAGAGTGCCCCTCAAGCAACACATGTACTACCAGAGGCTCTTTCAGTAACTGAGCCTAACAGGCAGTTAACAGGTAAGGGCAGATCTTGGGAAGTCTTGGGCCTTTTGCTGACCTCTCCTGGCCATGTTACTGGTGGAAACTGGCCTTATGTACAGGTTGACCCTGCACCATTTACACCAGGCTCAGGAAAGATAGCCACAAACTGTGTATCACTTTGTAGCTCCAAAAAGGTAGCCCAAGGCCTGTCACTGGCAGCACCTGACATGTGTAGGTAGAGCACAGGAGGTTTATCTTGGTGCAGTGGCTGATGCAATGCTGTGAGCTCACTCCAGCCATTCAGATCTTTCTGGCAAACCAGAAAGATGGCAACACCCGCCTGAGCCCCTCCTAAAGCCACCTACACAGTACCCTAATCTTTATGCTCATTGGCTCCCTAAGAAGACCTGGTGTTCCATGATTGGCTACCTCTGCTAATATATACCACTGTACTTCCTCAATAAAATTAGACCTGTGTCACAGAACCTGGAATCCGGAGTCATGCATGCAAGCGTCCTAGCGCTAGGGGCTCCATCGTCCTCACCTCTGGGAGACTCCCTGCTTCATATGGCGCCCAAATGTGGGATCCCCAAAACGTCGGACCGGGTGAGTGACCCTCTGCAATATGAGAAATATTCCCCCCGCCACACGTGCCCCTCAGGCGCGAGCTCTCCACGCCATTTTGCAGAGTAGGTGAGTTAAGGTATCAGAAAAGGAACTTCAGGTGCTGTGGGAGTGCCTCTTACATTTTAATCCCTGGTTGTTAGAAGCCCCCATATGGGACCCAGGCACCTGGGAGAAAGTACTCAAGTGTGTAACGTCTGCCGAGGTTCACGAAGAAAAAACATTTCCACTTTCTCTAACACCCGCCATTTTGGCCCTCCTCGCATGTCTCTCTGGAGTCCCCCCTGAATGATCTCTGCCAATACTCAAGGCCCTTGTGGCCTCAGTGAAGGAAGGTCCCCTTCCCCCGTATACCCTCCAGAGCCCTCTGCCCCCCCTGATCCGTGGGACTTGTTTGCTAAAGAACGTTCGGATAAGGACAAAAATGAAACCAAAAAACCTACTGCTGAGCCCGTGCCTTTGGGGGAGGGGAAGACGGTTCCACCTCCAGGTTCTATAATCAATAAACCTACCTAAAATACCAGTACTCAGGCTCAGTACAAGTTGGCGAGTTACAAGTGGTGATACACGTACTTCTATACTGTCAGGACAATCCAGTTAATATCTTTTCCGATAGTGCTTCTGCAGTCTGCACTGCGAAAGCTATAGGCTTCTCTACCCTCAGAACTAAGGAAAAACCCCCCAAGGCTTTCTAGTAAACATCAACTCCACAGCTGCTAACAATTAACCCCTATAGCTCTTCAAGTAGCCATCCCAGACTCACTCACCTTACACAAATTACAAGAGCTCTGTGGCCAGATTAATTGAGTAAGAAACAGTCTATTCAACCCAGGGGAGAGGTTTTACTTGTATCTTCCTAGAAGGCGAGAGACACCCCCTCTGGATTCCAGTGAGAGACGTCAAGCCACATACCTTAAGAGATGAGTCGGAGACCAGTCACCCCATCAGTGGTGGAGATGGAGGACCTCTCACTTGAAGAGGAGACACGGCACCACTGGAGGAGATGTCCCCGAGGCAGAAGGACTCACCCTATAACCTGGGGCGATATTAAGCCTCCTCACTTCTTAGCTAAACCCTGCTAACCTATTCACTTGGGCTATATTCCTCATAGCATTCTTCCTCTTCCGCTGTATACCCCGCATAACGGCACAACAGGCCATGATTATACACATCCAACAGGCACTAATAAAAAAGGAAGGGGGAGATGTAGGTAGAGCACAGGAGGTTTATCTCGATGCAGTGGCTGATGCAATGCTGTGAGTACACTCCAGCAATTCAAATCTTTCTGGCAAACCAGAAAGATGGCAACACCCGCCTGAGCCCCTCCTAAAGCCACCTACACAGTAACCTGACCTTTATGCTCATTGGCTCCCTAAGAAGACCTGGTGTTCCATGATTGGCTACCTCTGCTAATATATACCACTGTACTTCCTCAATAAAATTAGACCTGCGTCACAGAACCTGGTCTCCGGAGTCATGCATGCAAGCGTCCTAGTGCTAGGGGCTCCGTTGTCCTCATCCCTGGGAGACCCCCTGCTTCAGACATGGACAATTACTATATTCTCTTCCAAGAGGGACCAAGTACAATACAACCGGTGGTTCAGACCACATAAGAATATGATCTAATTACATTCATAAGTGTCACACACAAAGGGAGATCTCAGCAAACACCAGATCCTGTTGTGGTGAATTCAGCTTTATGGAGCCATCTGCCACTCATACATTATGCTTTGGATCAATCCTTAAAAGCAGACAGAAAGAGAGATATACCCACCCACCAACTGGCCAATAGCAATAGAGGCTCAACCACTACAGGATGGCTAACAAAACTCACATAAGGGACATTCAGAGCACCTACCTCAGGCAATTAGGGAGACAGCCTCTCAGCCCCACAAGACACCTACTAAATCAAACCACCCTATCAAGTTATAGAAGATATACCTAAGGAAACAGAGAGGCAGGCAAAATGGGAAGAAAAGAAACATGCCCCAAATAAAAGAACAGGAGAAATTGCTAGGAAAAGAAGTTAAACAGAGGAAAGCAAACTACCTAGACACAGAGTTCAAAACATGGTTACAAGGATACTCAGGAAACTTAGCTAGAACTTCAACAGCATGAAAAAGGGCATAGAAACCATAAAAAGGAATAAGTCAAAAATGAAGAATACAATATTATAAACAAATAATACACTAGAAAGAATCAACAGAAGATTAAAGAAACAGAATCCCTAATCAGTGATATAAAAGACAAGATAGCTGGAAACACCCAATCAGAGCAGCAAAAAATAAAAAGAATTTTAAAAAATAGTCCAAGGGACCATTGGGACAATATAAGCATGAAAATATTCTCATCATAGGGGTTCAAGAAGGACTAGAGAGAGATTAAAGAATTGAGGACCTATTTGAAGAAAGGGTGTAAAACTTTCCTAACCTGGTAAACAAAAAAGACACACAGGTTCAAGAAGCACAGAGAGCCCCAAATGAAGTGAACCCAAAGACTCTCAGCTGATTGCTCAACAGAAACATTTAAAGACAGAAGGAATTAGCATGAAATATTCAAAATGATGAAAAGCAAGGACCTACAACCAAGTCTACTCTATCCAGCAAGGCTATTAGGCAACATTGAAGGTGAAACAAAGAGTTTCCCAGAGAAGAAGAAGCTAAAAGAAATCATTACCACCAAACCCATATCACAACAAATGTTCAAGGGTCTTCTTTAAGAAGAGGAAGAAAAATAAAAGAGAGAATATAGTTATGAAAAAATAAAATGGCAGTGAATACATACTAGCAATAATTACCTTAAGTAGATTAAATGTTCCAATCAAAAGATACAGGGTGGCTGAGTAGATAAGAAAACAAAACTCATGCATATGCTATCTACAAGAGAACCACACAAAACAAAAGATATACACAGACTGAAAGTGAAAGATGAAAAAGGACATATCATCATGTAAATAGAAATGAATAAAAAAAGAAACTGGGGTAGCAGTACTTATATTAAAAATATAGATCAAAACAAAAACTATAATAATAAATAAGGAAGTACATCATATAATGACAAAGAGATCAATCTATCAAGAGGAAATAAACCCTTTAAACATTTATGTACCCAACATAGGAGCACCTAAATATATAAAGCAAATATTGATAAGCATAAATGGAGAGATTGACAGTAATACAGTCATATTAGAGGATTTTAATACTCCATTGACATCAATAGATAGATCTTCTAGATCAAAAATCAACAAGGAAATAATAGCCTTAAATGACACACTAAACAAGATAGATTTGATTGATATTTTCAAAGCATTTTATCCCAAAGCAGCAGAATATATATTTAATTGCATAAGAAACATTTTCTAGAATAAGACCATGTGTTAGGACACAAAACAAGTTTCAGTAAATATAAGAAGACTAAAATTATATCAAGCATCTTTTCTCATGACAATGGTATGAAACAAGAAATCAATTACAAGAAAAAAAACGAAAAACACACAACAAATGGAGGCTAAATACCATGTTACAAACAATGAATAGGTCAACAAACTGTTCAAGGAAGAAATTAAAAGTTACCTTTAGACAAATGAAAATGAACATAAACAACAATCCAAAAACATATGAAAGACAGTGAAAACAGTCCTAAGAAGGAAATTCATAACATTACTGGCCTACCTCAAGAAAGAAGAAAAATCTCAAACAATGTAACTTTACACTTAAAAGAACTAGAAAAACACAAAAAAATCTCAAAATAACAAAGTCTAAAGTGAGTAGAAGGAGAGAAATAATAAAGATCAAAGAAGAAATAAATAATAGATTCCAAACTACAATAAAAATACCCCAAAAAATCAGTAAAACCAAAAACAGGTTCTTTAAAAAGATAAGAAAAATCTATAAACCTTTAACCAAACTCATCAAAGGAAAATGAGAAATAAAATAAAATAAAATAAAATCATGAAAGGAGTAACAACTGATACCTTGGGGGGAGGTTAATGGGGGGGAAAGGAGACATATGTACTACTATTTTTAATACTTTAAAAAATAAAAAAAGAATAAAATATTATTTTAAAAATTATTATGAACAATGATATGCCAACAAACTAGACAAATTAGTAGAAATGAAAATATCTCTAGAAACGTGCATTCTTCCAAAACTTGATAAAAGAAAAACAGAAAATCTGAACAGATTGATATCAACTAATGAAATCTTAGAGCAATCAGAAAAAAAGAAATATAAGAGGAGGGAAAATTCCCAAGCTCATTTTATAAGGACAGCATTATCCTAATTTCAAAACCAGATAAAGACACTACAAAGAAAGAAAATTATAGGCCAATAGCCCTGATAAACACATATGCAAAAGCCCTCAACAAATTATTAGCAAACTGAATTCATCAATACATTAAAAAGATCAGATACCATGATCCAAGTGGGATTTATTCTGAGGATGCAAGATTGATACAATATTTGAAAGGCAATTAATGTGAGACACCACACACAAAAAAATGAAGGATAAAAATCACACGATCATATCAATAGACATAGAAAAGCATTTTGATAAAGTCCAGCATCCATTTATGGCAAAAACATTAAGAAAAATAAGAAGAAAAAGAATATATCTCAACACAATAAAGGCCAAATATAACAGTCCTACAGCTGACATTTTACTAAATGAGGAAAAATAAAGTGTTTCCATGAAGATCAAGAACAATACAAAGATATCCTCTTTCACCACTTTTATTTAACACTAGAGGCCCAGTGCATGAATTTGTGCATGGGTGGGGTCCCTTGGCCTGGCCAGCGATCAGGGCTGATGCGGGGGAGGGTGGGAACTGGGCCTAAGCCGGCAGTGGGACATCCCACTCACAGTCCAGGACTATTCACTCCTTACTGCCGCTGCTGCATTTGCAAGCTATGAGCCCAGCTTCTGGCTGAGAAGTGCTTCCCCTGTGGGAGTGCACTGACCACCAGGGAGCAGCTCTTGCATTGAGCATCTGCCCCCTGATGGTCAGTGCACGTAATAGCAACTGGTCATTCCGTCATTTGATCGATTTGCATATTAGACTTTTATTATATAGGATAGTACTAAAATTCCTAGTACAGCAATCAGACTAGATAAAGAAATAAAAGGCATCCAAATTAAAAAGGAAGAAGTAAAACTACCATTATTTGCAGATTATATGACACTGTATATTTAAAACCTTAAAGAGGCCCTAGCCAGTTTGGCTCAGTGGATACAGCATCAATCTGCAGACCAAAGAGTCCTATGTTCCATTCAGGTCAAGGGCACAAACCTTGGTTGCAGGTTGCTCTCTGGCCTGGGCCCTGCAGGAGGCAACCAATCAATGGCTTCTCTTACATCGATATTTCTTTCTTCCCATCTATCTTCCACTCTCTCTAAAAATCAATGGAAAAATACCTTCAGGTGAGGATTAACAAAATAAATAGATAAAATTATGAAGCATCCATCACAAAAAAACAAAAACAAACAAACAAAAACCTAAAGACTCCACCAAAAAACTACTAGACTGATCAATGAATCCTGTAAAGTAGCAGGACAATAATCCATTGCATTTATATACACTGAGTGGCCAGATTATTATGACCACCTGACATTTGTAGGCAAATTAGCTATAATTTCAGCAGTGTTATGATTTGGAGCATGTTTTCCTGGCATGATTTGGGCCTTTAATTCATGTGGAACAATGTCTGAATAGCACAACATACCTAAGTATTATTGCTGATCAGGTTCATCCTATCATGTTGCTGGCATATCCCAATGGAGATGGCTTCTTCCAACAAGGCAATGCACCATGCCACGGTGCTCATATTGTGCAGGAGTGGTTTCAATAACATGAGGGAGGCTTTACCTTGCTTAGGTGGCCCCCACAATCACCAGATCTCAATCCAATTGAACATTTGTGGGACAAAGTTAAAAGAGCCATCAGGCAGCTGGTTCCACAACCATCAAATCTCACAGAACTGGACAGTGCTGTTCATCAGGCAAGGATGTAAAAATCTGTACTAAGAAAATTATGAGGCACTGAAGAAAGAAATTGAAAAAGATACAAATAAAAGGAAATATATATCATGCTCATGAATAGAAAGAAATAACATCTTTAAAATGTCTATACTACCCAAAACAATCTATAAATCATATGCAATTTCTATTAAAATACCAAAAACTTATTTCGCAGTACTGGAACAAATAAGCCAAAATTTTATATAGAACCACAAAAGACCCTAGGTAGACAGCAACCTTGACAAAAAAAGAACAAAGTTGGGAGTATCACACTATCTGATATCAAATTATACTACAAGGCTATAGAACTAAGAAACAGCATGGCACTGGCATAAAAACAGACATAGAGATCAACGGTACAGAATAGAGAGCTCAGAAGCAAATCTACACTTTTCAAAAACGTACAATGGGATAAAGACAGTCTTGTCAATAAACAGCGTTGGGGAGATACATGCAAAAACAAAACAGAAATGCCCTGACCGGTTTGGCTCAGTGGATAGTGTTGGCTTGTGAACTCAAGGGTCCCAGGTTCAATTCCAGTCAAGGTCATGTATTTTGGCTGCGGGCACATCCCCAGTAGGGGGTGTACAGGAGGCAGCTGATCGACGTTTCTCTCTCATCGATGTTTCTGGTTCTCTATCTCTCTCCCTTCCTCTCTGTAAAAAATCAATAAATAAAATGTATTTAAAAAAAGAAAACACAGAAAAACTAGAGTTCCTTCTTTCACCATATAAAAAAACCACAAAAACAAACAGAAAATAACCTCAAATAAATTTTAGACTTAAATTTTAGACTCCAAGCCATAAATCTCCCAAGATAAAATATAGGCAGTAAAATCTTACACAGTTTTTGTAGTAATATTTTTCTCATATATCTTCTCAGGCAAGGAAAACTAAGAAAAAATAAACAAATGGGGCCATATCAAACTAAAAAATTTTGCACAAGAAACCATCAACAAAATGAAAATATAACACATTGAATGGAAGAACATATTCGCCAATAATACATCTGATAAAAGATTAATATTCAAAATTTATAATGAACTCATACAACAGCAAAAAAACCCCACACCAATCACATTTAAAAAATGGTCAAAGAACATGGATAGATACATCTCCAAAGAATACAGACAGCAATAAACATATGAAAAGATGCTCAATGTCACTAATCATCAGAGAAATGCAAATTAAAACCATAATAAAGCCTCACACCTGTCAGAATGCATTATCATCAATAAAAGGAAATGCTTGTGCACTGTTGGTGGGAATACAGATTGGTGCAGCCACTATGAACAACAGGACTACCTTTATGACCGAGCTATTAACCCCATTCCTAGCTCCAACTGGTACTGTGGAAGACCATGTGTGACAAATTTTTGTGAAGCTAAAATTTCCAGAATACACTGTGCCACTGCCAATCCCTACCCCTACCCCTATATCCTATTGTTTTTTGTGATTTACTGTTTATGATTGGCATAAAAGATAACAGACTATAAAAGTAATTCTCATAAAGCAGTAAAAAAGAGGGGTGGGAGTGGGGGAGGAAGGGCAAACAATACAATCCAAGACGGAAAGGACAGAGTATCAACAGGCAGTCACAAAAAAAGGAAAAACAAATAGCAATTTCAGTAGAAATTGACAACAAAATAATTTTAAACATGGAATTACTGCTTTCAGAAGGACAACAGTTGAAAAAAATAATCATAAAAACTCTATTTTGATAAATACCTACAAAAACAGATTCTCTCATCCATTTCTGGTATTAGGGTAGATTGATAAGCAACTTATAGGTATTTTTCCTGCGAAATATTAATGTTTGTGAACAAATGCTTGACTTAGGCACTATAACTTTGTAATTAAAAAAATCAGAAATTGCCCTGACCAGTTTGGCTCAGCGGATAGAGCATTGGCCTGTGGACTGAAGGGTCCCGGGTTCGATTCCGCTCAAGGGCATGTACCTTGGTTGCAGGCACGTCCCCAGTATGGAGTGTGCAGGAGGCAGCTCATCGATGTTCCTCTCTATCTCTCTCCCTTCCTCTCTGTAAAATATCAATAAATATCAATAAAATACATTTAAAAAACAATCAGAAATTGCCTTAGCCAGTTTGACTAAGTGCATCAGCCTGTGGTCTGAAGGGTCCTAGGTTTGATTCAGGTCAAGGGCACATGCCTGGTTGCTAGTTTGATCCCCAATAGGGGGTGTGCAGGAGGCAGCCGATCAATGATTCTCTCTCATCGTTGATGTTTCTATCTCTCTCACTCTCTCCATTCCTTTCTGAAATCAATAAAAAAGAAAAACATTTAAAAAAATAAGAAATACCTTAAAATCTTTATGTAAAAAA
>PVJC01048390.1:0-12545 GCA_004026665.1 Murina feae | reverse complement strand
GACCGTCTGACCAGTCACTATGATGCACACTGACCACCAAGTGGCAGACGATTAACACAGGAGCTGCTGTGACATGCACTGATCATTTACAGAGAAACAGCACTGTGGACCTGGAGCCCACAAAGCAACACTTGGCTTCCCCCAAGTGGGACACAGGCCCTGCCACCACTCTGGAGCAACACCCCACTACAAAGCAACTAACGCAAAATGTGGTCCACAGCCCAGCCCAGCCTGGAAACGGTTACTGTGAGCACTGGGTGATGATTTCACATAGCCTAGCTTCCTCTTCCTAGTGACTAGCCTACTAGCAGTTTCTTCAGCCCAGGAACACAACTTGCTTTATAGCCAGTGAGAACATTTTACAATTTAACCAAATGTCTGTGAAGCATTTTCCTGTGCCTCATCTCATTTGATGCTCACAGAGGTCCTGGAGTAGGTAGATAGAAGACTCGGTGGAATTCTATTTTCTTTTCATTAGCTGGAAAACAGACATTTAGAAAGCTTAGAAATTTGACCTGACTGAAAAGAAGAAATAGTGGACCTTGAAAATGACTTGAGGTTTTCTCACTGTGCAGAATATAGTCAAACACTGCTGCAGTTAAATATTTTACCCTTTGTTCTGCCTGCTGATCTACAATAATAATCTGCTTCATATTGATATTTACTGCTGTGATGCTGATAATTACCTGAAGGAGAAGTTGTGGTGGTTCACATTTTCCATTGGCTGCTTTTTAGTGGGGTGTTGCTCCAGAGTGGTGGCAGGGCCTGTATCCCACTTGGGAGCTGTAAAAGGTTTAGCTAAATCAGAAAGCAGTTCTAATTAAACAATATATATATATATATATATATATATATATATATATATATATATATACACTCATGCATGCAGGATGCATATAAAACTCTCGTAGGCGCCAATCACATGCATGTGTTTTGATCTGTCATTGTCAATTGTGAATTTGGTTGACACTTCTATTGAGAAAGGGCAAATAGCAATATTAAAATATTTCTTCTAATTAATTTCTTTTCAATGTGCATGATTTGTGCACTGGGCCACTAGTATGTAATATAACTGTGCAGCCACAAACAAAGTGAATTGATTTGAGGATATATCTAGCAGTCTCAGAAATAATGTCTATCACTCCACTCTAGATATCTGTAAATGACAGTACTTGGAATGCATTCTTTACAAAAGAAAAGAGATAAAACTGTTTTGGCTTTTGAAATGGCTACACACATATTTTGTAATGAAAGTTCTATATATCTGATTCCATGTAATTGCAGATAAGAAAAGATAAAATATGCAGAGTATGTTCTATTATCCATTTTCAGGAACTCCTTAAAATTGAATCCCAGTCTTAATACATGTATTTAAGACAACAAGATAAGCTGATTCTGAAATCTTGTCTGTGCTGGCAACACAGCTCTTGTATGGCAATGACACAGCTGTGCTTATAGTGGCCACTGTTTGAGGGATTGATTATTCTTTTAAATTAAATGAAGCATAGAATTATTAACTCATAAGCTGTACTCCATAAACATTTTATGCTAGCATTGAAACCACTAATAAACACTTAGTAAATTGTCCAATCTAACGCCAAGATCTGCTGATGGAATTCTAACTTTTATATTATTTATAAAATAGACCTCAAAATGTATCTACAGTCTCTTCTTTGTTTTTTTCTTTTTTCCTTCTTTTGTACAGCAAAAGCCATTTCATATGCAACCTGAAATTATATTCCATTTTTATCAGTTCCACACGTAGCTAATCTTCAGCGACAAATTTTACCAACTCTCCTTTATTAAATTTTCCACAGCAGTCAACATATATTTCACAGAAACAACAACTCTTTTATGGCACACGTATTTCATAAACGTATGTAAAATTTAATTAAATTATTTAAGTTTAATAATAAGGCAAACTTGCTTTAGTTGCCTTTGGAATCAAGTAGAATAAAATATTGCTCAGCATACAACTCAGCTGTGAGAGGACAAGTACATAATAGGCCACAGACTTGCCCATCAGCCAGAAGAGTCCATACCCTGCGGACGTCGATCGGTCTATTTTATAGGTAAATCGGGGAGCTTTGATTAATGTGGCCAGTCGGGTGAATGCAGGCCAGTTAGGAGAGGATAGGTTGTGATTCATGTACTTTGCCTCTTACCCAGCAGTAATATCTACATATGGCTATCAGAGTTTCCACTGACAGATAAGCTTTGTTACAGAATCTCTGAACATGGAATAAGGCTTGGTCATTTTTGGGTAGGAGAAAAAATAACTTCTCTTTTAGAAGTCTACAAGTAAATTCTTGTTTCACACAATTTTGGGGCACTTGCTGTGAATTCTCAACTTTTTCCCTGCACTGGTACATTGAAACTCTATTGTTTAATCAGAGAAACCTCACTATTATTTGGATTACATTAGAATTATGGTGGATTAATTAATAACTGAGCCATTAGTATGCACTTCATGGCTTGCTTGCTTCAATTCAATTAAGGTTCAGTGAATTGTCTCTATTTTGCTCAGGGTTTCTGAATTCCAGAAACATTTTTCCTGCACTTTCCAAAGTCAAAGATGGATTCTCCTGCTTTTAAAGTTATTTAGAAATAAAAATACACGTGACACCTAATTTGCTTTATTTTATCTTCTGAACTCCTACCATTCTTCTCAGAATAGTAAACATTATTGCTTATCATATAAGTACATTTCAAGCATTCCCTCTGAGAAACCTTGGTAGAAGGGGAATTTTGATCAAGCACAACTTTAAATGCTATTAGTGGTCTGGACACCAGATAGTCTCTCTAAATTCTCCTTTTGTCATAAATACATGTATTTCAAACTGTTCAAAATTTTGTATGTTAAAAAGTTCCTCAACTTTCTAAGTCCATAATTATGGTTTCTCATCCCTCATAATTCTCTTCAAACTTTATATGTTTGCTTTTTCTTTCATATGCTCTTACATTTTTCTCTTGGGAGTTACAGTAAATGTACCTATTCTACTTCTGAGATCTCAATAAAATCAGTGGCAAATATTTATTACTCACATCTCACCTGCAGTGCCTAGCACAGTGCCTTACAAAACTCTGATGAGATGCCCTAACCGGTTTGGCTCAGTGGATAGAGCGTCGCCCTGCAGACTGAAAGGTCCCTGGGTTGATTCCAGTCAAGGGCATGTACCTGGGTTGTGGGCACATCCCCAGTGGGAGGAGTGCAGGAAGCAGCTGATTGATGTTTCTCTCTCATTGATGTTTCTAACTCTCTATTCCTCTCTTGTAAAAAAATCTATAAAATATATTTAAAAAAAAACTCTGATGAGCATCCACGTGTATAAAACCTCCTTACAACATGCTACTGATAATTCCTTTGATATTTTAAAATAATATATTCTTTCACTATATATTTTTTAATTTTACTATATATACAAAGTTTTCACATGTATGCATGTATAAATAAATATATACACATGTAATTTACTCTAGTTAGATACAAAAGAGGGGGAAATCCCTTGATTCAGAAGTCCCAGGCATCAGCTGTCTTTAACTTCCCATGTGTTTTAAAATACAATTTAAAAAGTATGAATATTTTCTAATTGCTGACCTCACTTTCATTTATTATATTTTCAAGTTACCTGAAATTTGCAAAAGGGCTTACAGATATTAATGTATAATTCACTGGAGTGGAGGTACACCCATACTAATTACAACTATGATTGATCAGTAAGATGTGATTATTCTCCCTCATCAAGAACTCAAGAAAACCTCCAAATGATATATTTCAAGGCAATGGCATGAGTGTTATGTTTCTGTTTAGAAGAGCTATTTATAGTTGCTTCATTTGATTCCTAGAGTGTGCAGGGCAAAATATTTCTTTATCCCATCATCCTGCGGAGCTAAGGGTATACTGTGTGCTGAGCTGGAGCAAACTTTAAAGCTGATCAAACTTCTAAGCAAAATCCTGTATTATGATTAGTGATGGACCCAATCCTGTGAAGTGACTAGAGGTGAAGAAAATCATAAAAGGTTCGCAGGTGGGAGTTGGATGAAAGAATCTGAAGGGTGTACTGTGTATCTAAGACTTATCGAAACCCCTTTGGGGGCTGGAATTGGGTCTGCAATCTTGTTAGGACACACCTTCTTAGGAGATTTTATGCCTTTTCTTATTTCACTCTTGTCAGATGAGGCTAGAGAGCAGTTTGCTGGTTCAAAGCACCGAGGGAAATCTGACTGAAATTGCAGACACAGCCTGCAGGATTGGAGTGCTGGGTTCAGATACTGGGACCACTTCAAAGCCTGTGCGGTGAATTGGACCTAATTAATAGCAGATGGCAATAGCTAAAAATCCTTCTGTAAGGAATAAAGTCAGTTAGATGTAATTATAACAGAGCCAACTACAGAGAATAGCCTATGGTCATATGAATTCACTTCTATAGAACAGGAAAAAAAGAATAAAGCTGAAAAACATACTTGTTAGTGGCTTGGGTTCAGAAAAAAATAATGTAAAGCTGTATGTTTTGTATATTTTTATGTCTAACTATCTCTAAACATAGGAGAAACAAGCAATGGCCTTGTTAAGCACAAGATATGATTTCCCAGGAATTCAGAATCATTGGATTACTGCAGCCACTCTTTCCAAGTTTGTCTAGGAGGGTATTCCTACGTGAACAAGGATGTTTAATACACACTGTTATCATGATGTCTCTATGATTATCATTCAATGTAATTGTTTTGTCTTGTTGCATTTTAAATAGTCTTTATAATACTTCTTCATAATAGTCTCCATCTCCTCTAATAAAAGCATAATATTGAAATTGACTGCTTCTATGGGATGCCTAAGCCATGCCCACCAGCCAATCAGAGTGGCTGTATGCAAATTAAATCAGCCAAGATGGAGGCCAGCAGCAGAACCGTGGAGGCAGGTGTAGTGCAGGCAGCAGGGTGAGTGGGCTGTATGGGGCAGGTGATGGGCTGGGGTGTGTGGGGTGGGCGGGGTACGATGGGCGGGTGGTGGGTGGTGTGTGTGAGGTGGGCGGGGCACGATGGGCAGGGATGGTGTTTGGGGGGTGGGCAGGGGCGATGGGTGGGTGGCAGGCCGCAGGTTGGGCGGGTACAGGTCGGGTTCAGGGACCCCCCAAGTGCACAATATATTGTGCACCGGGTACCTAGTATAATAATACACACACACACACACACACACACACATCCTTAGCACTTTCGTAGAGGTGGGAGAGGTTCCCACCACCACCACTGCGCTGGACAGCCATGAGCCTGGCTCAGGGCTTCTGGTTGAGCTGTGCTCCCCCTGTGGGAGTGTACCGACCACCAGGGGGCAGCTCCTGCATTGAGCATTTGCCCGTGGTGGTCAGTGCATGTCATAGCGACTGGTCTACTGGTCGACTGCCTGGCCCCTGGTGGTCAGTGCATGTCATAGTGAGCGGTAGAGCCCCTTAGCATATCATTGGCATATTGGTTGAACAGCTGACCAGACAACAAGACACTTAGCATATTAGGCTTTTGTTATATAGGATAGGATAATAGAAGACTTCCTAACTCAAATTTGGTTAGAAGGGTGACCAACATATTCAATTCCAAGGTATAATTATTTTTAGGGTTTACATTTTATTATTTGATTAAAAATAGTTTTAGCAAATCTCACTCTCAAGTTATAAATTCACATTTTTTCCTTGAAAAAAATTTACTTTTCACCAAAACTCTGCAAAGTGTTTCAGGGGGATACAGAGGTGATCAAAACACAAATCCTGCACCAAGGCTATTAGAAAGCAGTTATCTACTCCATCAACCAATATTTATTAAGATTCTACCTTGCAAAAGAGACTACTGTGACCTAGAGTGACAGCCATGAGCAAGATAAACAAGATTCTCTTATGAATATTACTTTTTAATATATGGTTCATTTATTAGTTATGGACACTAATAATGATTTTGCAAGACACAGTATAATACATGCCGAAGCTGTAAAGTTCAAAAGAGCATCTTATCCCAATGGAAGTACATGGCAGTGTTTAAAGGAGGACTGGGATTTGAAGTATGGATATAGTGAGAATGGGTTCAGAGAAAGGATAGAATTTCAAAAAATAGCCATTGGTAGAAATTGTAAAAGAAGTTAACTTATTTTCTTTTTTGTTTGGGAAGGAGAGCTTGAATACCATTAGGGTAAAGAGTTTGGCCCAGCCAGTGTGGCTTAGTGGTTGAGCATTGACTTATGAACCAGGATGTCCCAGTTCAATTCCTGGGCAGGGTTCATGCCAGGTTGCAGGCTCAATCCTCAGTGAGGAGCATGCAGGAGGCAGCCAATCAATGATTCTATTTCATAATTAATGTTTCTAACTCTTTCTTCCTCTCTCTTCCTCTCTGAAATCAATAAAAAAATATATTTTTTAAAAGAGTTTATTTTTGCACATAATTTTGTTGTTGCAAAACACTTAAAATCTGGGATGCAGGAAGTATCTGGATCAGAGCCAGGCATTAGAAAATTTCTAATAAAATTTCATATTCCAATTGTTAATATTTTACAAATTATTTTTTTTATTCAGGAAAAAAAGCAACTAATACATATCATTAATATGTATGCAGAATTATTGTGCTGTCATTGTAATAGATGTATCCATAGTGTACAACCCTTACAGTTCTGATGAGACTTCTAAGAACTATACCATAGGTCCATCAGAAACCAGGGAAACAAAGTCATTCCTTAACCCTTTGTTAAAAAATATATTTTTTTTATGTATTTAATATATTTTTATTGATTTCATAGAGGAAGAGATAGGGAAAAAGATATAAACATCAATGATGAAAAGAATCATCCATCTGCTGTCTCCTGCATTCCCCCTACTTCAGATCCAGCCCATGACCCAGGCATGTGCCATGACCAAGAATGGAATTCTGACCTCCTGGTTCATAGTTCTATGCTCAACCACTGAGCCAGACCAGCTGGGCATTATATCCTTTAAAAAAATAATGATAAATCTGCAATAGTGAGATACTGATTTGGGGGATATTTATAAATTGATGTAATTCATTAGTTTCCAAAGTTTTGGAAATATTTGTTGAAATATTTTCCATATTTGGATTTAAAAACTATAAACTGAGTTTGAGGTAAAATTATAATATTTTAGTAGAAAATAACAATTTTAACACTATATGAGTTGCTAAGGAAAAATCGACTTGACGAGCATCTATAAATTTATGTTAATTAATATAAATTTAACTGTAACTTACAAATTATTTTATGCATATTAATGGGTCAGATAATGAGCACATTTGTGATCTTGGGGCTATCTCTAAACCACATGTATATTCCCTGAAAATTCAGTAAGTGTGTTTCAATTATCAAGAGGCAGGGCAGTTTGTGTGCCTATGCTTAGGGCAAAAGATTCAGATGCCTGTGTGTGTGTGTGTGTGTGTTTCAGGGTAATACTGAGGATTAATTATGTCCTAAGAAGAACTCAGCTTGCGATTTCTGCTACTTTATAGAGCTTAGTAGATATTAGAACTTGCACTTTGTGTTTCTACTTCATGTAAGCTATCCCACTCCATTAGACAGTGACCCACTAATCAGTGGAAACAGCATTCTGAACTTGTATCCAAGTTACTAGGGCAAAACAGTTGCTCAAAGGGTGTATGCAGCAGTGTATGTTGCATTCTACTATACTTTATATTAAACTTTTGATTAGGTCTTTCTTAAAATCTACATCATTCGCCACCACCACTAAATCCTTAGGAGAACTGTGATGTTGACTGTTTGATAGTAGGAGGATTGTTTGGTTTGTGGTCTTTAGAATAAGCATCTAAATATTTGAACTTCTGATAGGTTATCAATTGAGGGGCACACAGCATGTACAGTGTTCTATTAGACTTCTTAATATACACTGATTATAGGCTAGATACTGTGTAAACATTAAATCTATGTAACAAGCCTATAAAATATATAGTGTTATTATGCTCCTATTGCATGCAAATGAGTTTGGTGCCCAAAGCTTGAGGAGTTTCTCCAGATTTAAATAGATATAAAGTGATGATGGTAAACCACAAGCAGATTCTCTGGCCCTGTGTGCTTCTGGAGTAGTATTATTATAGGAATTCCTGAGCTCAGGATACCCGGAGACCATGGATAGCTGGTTTAATCTACATTAGCCTGAACTAAAGTAGTCATTGTACATTACATAACAGCTTTTTATCTAAAAAAAAAAAAAAAAAAACATGTTTCACAACAATGTGCCTTGTTTTTCCTAAATCATGCAGTGCTCTGCATGTTTCAAATGTCTAAGTTTATTTTAATAAGGAATACATCTGCTAATGGTAAGAAAAATACATATTAAAAAAAAAACAAAACAAACCAAAAACCCTCAATAATATAAACTCACCCAACAACAACAATAAAAACTATTGTTCATATTTGTGTATACATACTTGCAGATAACTAGTTGAACACGGATATACATACAAATAGATCTGTTATTCATAAAATATACTATTTTTCAACCTTTTATTCACATTAAATAATAAACCAGGAGCAACTTTCCTTGGCATAAAGTTTGCTTTAAGAAAGCTGAGCTTTGTTTTTAGTGATGGTGTAGTATGTATATGGCTGGAACAGGACATATCTTATCCTTTTCTTGATCATTTAGGTTTAATGCTGGAATGAACCTGCTTATGATAAAATATTTGTGTACATTCTAAATCATTTCATTAACATAAGCTTCTACAGGTAGAGTAGTTGAGATTATGTTGTACACTAAATTTTACATCTTTTGATATGTATTACCAAATTGTCCTCCAGGAGGTCAGAAATCTTGATATAAGAGAATATTTTGTAGTTTTATTAATAATGCTTTATTATCTTAAATAAAGATGTCTAACATATTAATTTACCCCAAAACTCCCAAAGGAGAATAAAATAAAGGCAGAGAAGCATTTTGGTGTAAAAATTGCACTTGTCCTACATGACTATTACTATTTCATAAACATCTAGTTCAAAAGTCATGAATGGCCTGGCCAGTGTGACTCAGTTGGTTGAGTATCAATCCATGTACCAAGAGGTTACTGGGTTAATTCCCCAGGGGAATATGCCCAGGTTGCATGATCCATCCCCAAGGGGTGGGGGGAGATCATGTGTAGGAGGCAGCCAATTAATATTGATGTTTCTCCCCCATCAATTTTTCTATCTCTTTCTCTCTCTCTCTGAAACAAATAAAAACATTTCTAAAAAATTTATGAATGCACACACACAAGAGCCTTCACTATCTGGAGAACGTAGTTCATTTTAAACATCTATGATAGCATGCCCTAAAAGTTTAAGATTTGGTTAATCGTGAAATTTCCATATTTTAATGAGGACATTAGCATATAATTTTTATCACCATGAAATAAAACTGTTCTATTTAATTCTTTTAATGAAAATGTTCATATTGTGTATGTGCTATTTAGATTCCTTGAGGGGACAAAGTTCTCAAGTAAGTGAGAACTGTTTTTTGCAAGGAACTGCTTTTGCATTGGATAAAACTGATCCTACATTCTCCTTATATCTGCATTAAATGTGATTGTGGAAAAATATAACTACATGGCCAATGTTTGTACTCCCAAATGCAATAGATTGAATATTATCATTTAGATTTGAAATTTAGATACTTTAAATGTATACTTTCCATTTATGGAAACAAATAAACAAGAGTTTAGAAAACTAAACAAAAATCAAAAAATACCATAAAATTTAACATAAAATATACATTTTATTGTATATTATTATTGACTAGAGGTCCAGTGCACAAAAATTTGTGTACTTCAGGGAGTCCCTCAGCCCAGCCTGTGCACTCTTGCAGTCTGGGAGCCCTCGGGGGATGACCACCTGCTGGCTTACGTCCACTCTCCGGGGGATTGGGCCTAAGCTGTCAGTCAGACTTCCCTCTGGCAGCCCAGGAGCCCTCAGAGAATCTCCACTTGCCAGCGGGGATCAGGCCTAAGCTGCAGTCAGACATCTGCTGAGGAGGCAGGAGAGGCTCCCACCACCACCACTGTACTGGCAGCCATCAGCCTGGCTTGTGGCTGAGCAGATCTCTCCCTGTGGGAATGCACTGACTACCAGGGGCAGCTCTTGCATTGAGCGTCTGCCCCTGGTGATCAGTGTGTGTCATAGTGATCAGTCATTCCCAGTCTTTCTACTGTTAGGGTCAATTTGCATATTACCCTTTTATTATATAGGATAACATTCATACACATATGTGTCTATGAGAAAACAACCTTTAAAATTATGATCACATGTATTATCAGAGTGTGTGTGTATGAATATATATATTAGAGTCCTGATGCAGGAAATTTATGCAAGGGGCTTGTCTGAGCCCTCGCAGCCTCAGCTTCATCTGGAAGGTCGCCCAAAGTTCATTTGTCTGCCCAGTCTAATTAGCATATTACACTTTTATTATTATAGATTTGTAGTGTTTCACAACCATGAAATTGTCTGGTGTTCTCAGTCCTTTCAATTATTCAACTAACAGAAACAAGAAATGAAGTGACAATTATGTTGCTTTGGAATCCAGTGGATGAAAATGGATTCAACATCATTAAGGTTCTTCTAGAATTGTCTAAGTCGCCATTATTAATTCAAACTTTGCATGTACTCTGATAATGCTTTGCATATAGAAAGCAGATATTACATTAAAGCATGCCAAACTCTATAAGCTTGGCAATGTAGTACACTTAAGTCTAGGTTATGCTGTGGCTAACAACCAATTCCAGTATCTCAGTGTTTTTAATAAAACCAAATTTATTTTTTCTTCCTGTTACAAGTTCAAAGTGGGTCATCAAGATCTCTACTCCATACTTTATTCAAATATTCAGTAATTTTATAAACTGAAAGTTTGATCTAAAAACTTGATTATATTCAGATTTAACAGCTTAGCAAAAACATTTTTAAAATGACGCTTTATAATTCAGATTTCAGTATATCTGGAAGCCAACTATTCATCATATATTAAGTGATGCTAAATTTGATCATCATATCAATAGAACAAGATTAATCTTTCCTTTTATTCCCTAAATAGATCTAAAATCAACTGATAATTGAATCAGTTACCTCATTATGGTTTGCAAAGCTGAAATTTTTCTAATTCTATTGTTCTATATTTATTGGCTGGAAAACTTTTTAAAGAAGAACTTCTCATCAAATATAAATTATTTTTCCAGCTTTGTTGAGCTGTAAGTGACATATAACATCGTGTAAGTTTAAGTTGTGCAGCGTTGGTTGTGTGATACACATATACACACACAAAGAAGGAAATTGTGCCATTTGTGACAACATGGATGGACCTTGAAGGCATGATGTTAAATGAAATCAGTCAGATAGAGAAAGACAAGTACTGTATGCTCTCACTGACATGTGGAATCTAAAGAACCAAACTCATAGAAACAAAGTGTAGAATGATATTGTCAGGGCTGTGGGGGAAATTAGGGAGATGTTGTTCAAAGTGTACACACCCCCAGCTTTAAGATCAACATGTTCTGAGGATGTAATGTATGTCATAGAAACTATAGTCAACAATATCATGTTATATAGTTGAACATTTCTGAAAGTAGATTTTAAATGTTCTCATCACACACACACTCACACACACACACTCACACTCACACACACTCGCACACACTCACACACACACTCACTCACACTCACACACTCACACACACACTCACACTCACACACACACACTCACACACTCACTCACACACACAAAACACACACACAACTCACACACAACTCACTCACACACACACACACACTCACTCACACACACTCACACTTACACACACACACTCACATAGGTAATTATGTAAGGTAATGGAGGTGTTCCTATCTAGGGTTCTTTAAATACCAAGAATGTCAGTTTGTACAGAGTCAAAGAAGAATAGTTCCTTAATTCTTTCCCCTTTATTGCCAGTTTGCAGAGTAAAGACTTGGTGCCCTCTTTACATCTAATGGTAATTTTTTTTCTTGTTTGTACATTTGTACTTTGGAAAGGAGTGTCAGAGGAGAGACAAAGGAAGAATAAAGTGCGTGAAAAAGCAAGGCTATACACATTTGGGGTTATTTTTATCTTTTCTGTACTTAGTATAAAGTTCAAGTCATTCTCATATTTTTTTTATCTATTTCTTTCAGAAATTTTCTGTACATATTTAAAGAGATATTTTTATTGACATTAATCTGTATAATAAGTCAAGTACCTTTAGTAATTAATTAGAATTGGGACACAATTTTGAAATTCAGCAGTTGAGAATAAGCTAGACTAACAACTATAAATGCATGTGGTTATAGAACAATTAATGAAAATAATACATTAAATAATAAACCATATTTTCAACATACTTATTATTGTCAAATCAAGTTAACCTTAGAAGTACATAATTAGTGAAAATCTGCCTTCTATGAACCCATTGAATATATGTATAGAAAATAGTATTGAAACTGATACATATTTTAAGATTGTGATTTTTGTACCATCTATATGGACAGTATAAGTGTTCTTTCTTTTATATGTATA
>PVJC01048389.1:0-12550 GCA_004026665.1 Murina feae | reverse complement strand
CTAGTTATAGATATTTGCCTAAATCTAATAATTTAACTTATTTTCTCTGAGTCTGAAGGCAAACAACTAGTGTGCTTGTTAAAAAATACTGCTTCCTAGGCCCCAGTTCAGCTCTCTTGAGTCAGAACATCTAGGGAAGAAGACTAGTAGTCTACTTCATAGATAGCCCAAATAATTCTTATTTGACAAGTTTGAGAAACTGATCAAGCAACATTTCCAAATTAATGTTATCCTCAGCTGTTCTTATACATCAAAATGGGAATAGAGGTTGCCTATTACAAACTTAAATTCCTGGGCTTGGAATGTGCATTTTTAATATGAACACCTATAATTCTGATGCAGATAGTCATTAAAGTAATAATAGCAACAATATTAATAATCCTTTGGTAAACCAAGTTCTTTAGAAGAAATACAAAATTACAATTTTCTATTGTCTTTGTAATGAGAGGAAGAGAGAGGGAGAGAGAGGAAGAGAGAAACAGATACTGGTTTCCTCCTACATGTGCCCCAACTGGGGATTGAACCCGCAGTCTGAGTTATATGCCTGGACCAGCATCAAACCTACAACACTTCAGGTTGACACTCCACCCAACTGACCTATACCAGCCAGGATCAGAATTACAATTTTTAAATTATAAGGTATATAATAATGCAAATTTATCCTTGGCTTCTTAATAACTTAATAGTCAAGGATTTTAAAAATATTACCTGTAATATTATATATTTCACTTATTAATAAATCGTACATAAACTGTGACAATTAATGTACAAATTATAAATTTAGCAAATTGGTTTAAATAGATGTAAACTTCCAAAATAATTTCTTTTAAATATTGCCTGTGTGGGTTGGGATTTTCCACATTTTGGGGGGACTTGGAATCCAATGTTTTCAATCAATTCCATATTACAACTTTTAATATGGAATTCATCTTGATGTGCAATAAAATAAAAATATGTGCTTATGCCCTGTGTTGCTTTCTCACTTACTTAGTCCAAGTAAGACTTTATATCAACCAAAAATTTGACTCAGCTATATATAATACAGGTCTACAGTTGTTTGTATAGAAAATCATACAGTAATTAGTAAATAACAGTATAAGAATAAACTTTTACATATAAATGTAAACCTACTTTTGCCTCACTCTGTATATGTAAACAGTGGTCAAATAACAGAGTAAAATTAAATTACATTTTAGCCCTAGTCAGTGTGGCTCAGTTGGTTGGAGCATTGTCCTATACATCAAAAGGTCATGGGTTCAATTCCTGATTAGGGTACATAACCTGGTTGTGGATTTGATGCCTGGTCAGGGTGCATGCAGGAGGCAGCCAATCGATGTTTCTTTCTCTCCCTCTCTCTCTAAAATAAATAAAAACATATCTTCAGGTGAGGATTAAAAAAAATACATTTTAGTAGGTGGAGGGTATGTCATATCAATGATCACAAAATTATTCACTCTTCCTGTGTTATTTTCTTCTTAAGAAAACAGGAATATTTCAAGGGAAGGAAAAAGCTATAAAGGAAAACTAAGAGCAAATAAATGCTCAAAACTAGAGAAATGGTTAAATACTTAGGAAAGGAAAATGAATTTGTAAATGAGAAATGAAGATTGCTAGGATGGGTGCCAGATATATTTTGCTTCATTTTTACCAACTGTGTAAATATATCAGAAGAAAGTATATCAGTAGTAAGTGTATTAGAGGCTGTTTTAGACAACTTACTCCCTAAATTTCTTTATTCTAAATTTTGACATCTTGCCTATTTTAAAAATAATGTCAGCACAGTGCACATATTATGACCATGAAGGCAAGAGTTTAAACCAGTCTTTTTGTTTCTTCCTCCCAAAGTTTCTAGATTCTCAAGGGGGTGCCTTGTAGATGTGGTGGGGAAGCTCATCAGAGTTTGGGAGGAGGGTTTTTTAAAAGCCTCTCAAGTGATAGAGAGGTCTGTCCCCTCTTCCTCCCCAATCCCTGTTTTAGACAACTTGATGAAGTTTCTCCAATATTGAAGCAATTCTTAGGTCTCAATACTTAAATTCAAAACCAATTAATTCCTTATTAATAAGGAATTTTCAACCTTTTACCTTTGTTCTGCTTTATTAAACAGCTTTCAATCTATCAAACAATGGTTAAAATAATAGATCTTAACCTGTTTAAGGGGTATGGACAATTTTGAAAACATGGTAAAAACTGAAATCTCCCTCCAGAAAAAAATATAAGTACATAAAAAGTATTGTTTATAATATCAAGTGTTTCTTGGACTCGTTAAGAAACAAATTTTAAAAAGAGGTTTAAGTAACTTTCTCGTGAAAGGTGCCTAAGTCTCCAACAAGACAGCATAATTTTATTTTATTTTATTGATTTGAGAGACATCAATTTGTTGTTCTATTTATTTATACATTCATTGCTTGATTCATGTATGTGCCCTGACCAGGGGTTGAATCCACAACTTTGGCGTATGGGGATGATGCTCTAACCAACTGAGTACCCAGCCAGGGCACAGTAGAGCCCAATTTAAATACTCCTAAATCTTAAGAAAAAAATCCCATAAGCAAGTTACAGGTGGGACTGGCAGTTTCCAGTAGAAAAGTTGGGGTAGCACATTTTCATTCTCTTGTGATGAATTTACAATTTATTCCACTTACTCCAACCTTCTAAATGCCATTTATAACTCCCAGATTCCAGTAGAATCTCTTTGTGGAGGAAAAAAACCATTTAAACAAAAGCTCACATTTCAGATCCAAGTGTTTTAGGAAAATAGTGTGGTGGTTTTAAATACAGGCATGAGTGTCATACTGTGGCTTCCACAACTTAGTATGAGACCTTGAGCAGTTAATTAAGGTTCTGTTTCCTCAGCTATCTGACAGGATTGTAGTGAGAATAAAGGAGATTTACCATATGAATCGCTTAGCACAGTGCCTAACACCCAGTAAATGTTAGCTATTCTGAATAAACAGTAGTTCATAATTCAGACCAATTTAAGTTGTTCTAACTCCTGGAAGTGAAACCTTAATGTTAAATACCAAACACCAGTTAGTCTTTTTGCATTCCCGACTTGATAGAAATCCTCAAGAGAGGAGGGTTTGTCAGAATTACCTGAGAGACTTTTTGAATTCCCATTGTCCTCATTAACCTTCTTCCCCACATTCAGATTTGCTTCCACTACCACCCAGAGTTATATTATACCCTTGGCTGAAAGCCAGTGCCCTGGAGGGCGGGGGAGGTGGCATTGGTATAGGTGAAAATGTGGAAAGAGAGGGAGAAAACTTCAGAACTACATCTCCCATCCTGGAATGGCTAGAAAACAGAACCTTTCAGTTTACTTGGCACTCCTTTATTTAAAATAAACTTTATGACATAAATAAAAGTAAAACAAATACTTGAAGGCTCTAGACAGGTCAGTATACGATTTACAGCTTCAAATACTATAATACAAGCTATATTGCAGATGTGAAAAAGCTATAAGAATTTGTTTAGTACTAACTTTAGTAATTTAAATATTTTAGCGTTTATTCCAAGTTTCTTGATGTGTTTTCAAAATTCAAGTTTAGAATACAAATTTTGGGTTTTAAAAAGGTTTGCTTCTCATATTTTCATTGTAAGATTTCTTTTTTTTTACTTTAAAATTAAATTATAAGTTATCAGATTTAACTCTTAGATCACCGAATAAGTATGGCTTCTCCTAACTTTGAGCAATAAATATCAAATTGGGCAGAATTTGTTTACCAGAAAATGTAATGTAAATTCTTAAAAAGGAAAGATGAAGAAATTTCTTAAAATAAAACCAGAGTTTCTCTTTGACTCCATCCTAGCATGATGACTTTTAAAATCATTATTTAGAAGTTATTACATGGTAATACATCCATTCAATTAATACACATTTTATATCTCAGTTTAGTTAATTGACTTCTAGTTTTAAGGGCTCCTTATTTTATAACATATAAATTCAATGTCTTTTTTCATGCAAACTTCTAATTAATAAAATTTTAAGCACTTAAGCTGTTTTTTATGTTAGTATGACCTGTGTAAAGGAGGACTGCCTAGAGCTTTCCCTAGGTGTCAAATCTTACTGTAGACAGGGCTCCAAGACTTGGAAGATAGTCTCTCAACATATAGGTCAAAAAGGCTATGCTGCTCAGTTCTCCTCCCTCCAGTAATTATTACAAAATAATAACTGAATTTCCATGAACTCTTCTGTTCTCCAACATATGCTTTGTGCATTTTCCCAGGAACAT
The DNA here is from genome assembly GCA_004026665.1 of Murina feae. Classification (NCBI taxonomy): domain Eukaryota; kingdom Metazoa; phylum Chordata; class Mammalia; order Chiroptera; family Vespertilionidae; genus Murina; species Murina feae. The sequence continues at coordinate 8,318 of PVJC01048389.1, read as the reverse complement.
CCTTACTTCACAGTCTGTAATATGGTGCTTCAGAGTCTAGATACAGTTCCGAGATGCTCATGTGCATGATTTACAAAATAATTAGACTTCTGACATTGTTTTCAAATTAAGATATGTCATAGTGCCTAAGAATTGTGGCTTTGAAGCCAAACTCCTATGCTCAACTGGCTCTTCAGGCAAGTTGCCTGGGCATTATTTTCCTCATTTATAAATATAAGATAGTAGGATCATCATAAAAATTAAATGAAATATATTGTGAAATGTTTAGAATAATGTCTGGCATGTAGTAAGCACTCAGTAAAGGGGAGGTGTTCTAATTCCACAGTTCACCAGTTCCTAAATCACAATCTACGTGTTATGGTTCAAGTAGAAAAGTAAATATATTTTTAAAAAATGAGATGGTGGCAAAAGTAAACACCGTAAATGCAGCCGTGCACAACTATTTCAAAATAACCACGAAAAGAAAACACGGACACCACCCACACACACAGGAAGGCTGGCTGAGTGAAAATTCTACAACTAGGAGAGACTGAGACTCAGAGGAGTGGCAGAAGCAAAGTACAGAGGTATGGAGGTGCACGCATGGAGCTCGGGGACAGGGCTGACGCCTGAGGACGTGGTTCTTTTTCAAACCTGAGGGAACCACAAGCTCCCGATGGCTCTGAACTCCAATTCCAGGCGAGTTTCTGGGGACCCAGATGCACACCTGGAGAAGGGGGACTGACTGGCACTGGGAGGAAATCCAAAGCGGGTTTCTCTCAGCCTTGCTTGCAGCAATTACTGTGGGACACAGAGACCCAGTGTCTCTTAGCGCAGGGCTGAGAAGCGGCCATAGCTATTTGCTCCACCCTGCAGACTCCCCGAGGCCCCTCCCCTCCCAAGCTGCGACAGAGCCTTTTTTCATATAAAAGGCTGAGTAGCCTAAGGCAAAGGCTAAATCAACACCTCCATAAAGATACAAGAGCCAGCCTCATCCAGTGGCCAGAGTGGGACCATCCTAAATAAAACTCAGATCCACAAGGAACACACTCGGGGCAGACGCAGTGAGCACAAAAGCCCCACTGAAACAACTCTTGCCCCATAAGGGTGTCTCCAGCACAGAAGTTCTCCCACTGTAGACACAGCTGACTCTCATAACCAAGTGGCTTAGAGGTTAACTCCTCTCAGTAATCACCTAACTCGGAAAGGGAAGCAGCCAAAATGTGGAGACAAAGAAACAGGTCACAAATGACAGAAATGGAGGAAAGAAAACGACAGGATATAGAGTTCAAAACCACGGTTATTAGGTTTTTCAAGAATTTTCTAGAGACTGCCGATAAATGAAGTGAGACCCTCGAGCATATGAAAAAGGACCAGCTAGAAATTAAGCATACACTGACTGAAATAAATAATAATATACAGAGATCCAACAGCAGACGAGAGGATCGCAAGAATTAAGTCAAAAATATGAAATATGAAGAAGCAGAACCCACCCAGCCGGAAAAGCCAAAAGAAAAAAGAATAAAAAAATATGAAGATAGTGTAAGGAGTCTCTGGGACAACTACAAGCGTACCAACATCAGAATTATAGGGGTGCCAGAAGAAGAGAAAGATCAAGATAGTGAAAACCTATTTGAAGAAATAATGACAAAGAACTTCCCCCACCTGGTGAAAGAAATAGACTTCCAAGTCCAGGAAGCGCAGTGACCCCAAACAAAAGGAGCCCAAGGAGGACCACACCAAGACACATCATAATTGAAATGCCAAGGGCCAAAGACAAGGAGAGAATCTTAAAAGCTGCAAGAGAAAAGCAGTTAGTTACCTACAAGGGGGAACCTATACGACTGTCAAGTGATTTCTAAACAGAAACCATGCAGGCCAGAAGGGAGTGGCAAGAAATATTCAAAGTGATGAATAGCAAGAACCTACAGCCAAAATTACTTTACCCAGCAAAAATATCATTCAGAATTGAAGGTCAGACAAAGAGCTTCACGGACAAAAAAAAGCTAAAAGAGTTCATCACTACCCAACCAGTATTATATGAAATGCTGAAAGGTATCCTTTGAGAAGAGGAAGAAGAAAAGGGAAAGTAAAAATTATGAACAACAAATACATATCTATCAACAAGTGAATCTAAGAATCAAGTGCATAAAAAATCTGGTGAACAGAATAAACTGGTGAATAGAATAGAATAAAAGGCATAGAAAAGGAGTAGACTGACAATTTTCGGGGGTTAAGGGGGTTGGGGGTGCGTGAAAAGAATGGACAATAATCGTACACCTATGTATGAGGACATTGGGGGGGGGCAAGGACAGAAGGGGGGGTGGGAACTGGGAGGAGGGGAGCTATGGGGGAAAAAGAGGAACAACTAATAATCTGAAAAATAAAGATTTTAAAAAATAAAAAAGGAAAATAAGTAAAAAATGAGATTGAATATTGGCAATTTCATATGGTTCAGCTTAATACATTATCTTCTTTAATCTCATAATAACCCCGAGGGTAGGTGATAGTATGCCCATATTTTAAAAAAATATATTTTTATTGATTTCAGAGAAGAAAGGAGAAAGAGATAGAAACATCAATGATGAGAGAGAATCATCGATAGGCTGCCTCCTGCATGCCCCCAAGCAGGGATCGAGCCTGCAACTCGGGCATGTGGCCCTGACCAGAATCAAACCCAGGACCCTTCAGTCCACAGGCCAACACTCTATCCACTGAGCCAAACCAGCCAAGGCTGTAAGCCCATTTTTACAGATGAGAATAATTAAGTGACTTTCCTAATGTCTCATATTTATAAGTGGTAAAACCAGGATTTGGATACAGGTCTGTCTGTTTCTAAAACCCATACATTTTAGCACAATACTGCTTTTATTTTAAATCATTTTTTATTTTTCAATTATAGTTGACACATATTATAATATTAGTTTCAGGTGTATACCCCAGAGATTAGACATTACATAACTTACTAAATAATCATCCCAATGAATCTTGTTCCCATCTGACACCATACCTAGTTATTAAAATATTATTGACTATATTCCCTCTGTTGTACTATACTATTAAATTCCTATGACTATTCTGCCACAACCAATTGGTACTTTTTTAAAAAAAGATATTTTTTATTGATTTCAGAGGAGAAGAGAGAGGAACAGAGAGGGGGCAGAAACATTGATGACGAGAGAGAATCATGGATGGGCTGCCTCCTGTAGGCCCCACACTGGCGACCTAGTCCACAATCTGGGCATATGCCCTGACTGGGAATTGAACCATGACCTCCTGGTTCATAGGTCGACATTCAACCACGGAGCCACACCAGCCAGGCCAATTTGTACTTCTTAATCCCTTCACCTTTTTTTCCGCCCAACCCCCATCCCATCTGGCAAATGTCAAAATGTTCTCTGTATCAGCCTCTTTCTGTTCCGCTTGTCCGTAGATTTTTGAAATGTTTTTATTGATTTTTAGAGAAGAAGGGAAAGGGAGAAGGGAGAGATAGAAATATCAATGTGAGAGAAACATTGATAGGCTGCCTTCTGTAGGCCTACTACTGGGGAGCAAGCCCACAATCCAGGCTAAGAGGTCTAGATGCAGAGTTCAAAACAATGGTTATAAGGATGCTCGATGAACTTAGTGAGGACCTCAACAGCATAAAAAAGGACCAGTCAGAAATGAAGGTTATACAAACTAAAATGAAGAATCATTAACAGGGAATCAATGGTAGAGTGGATGAAGGGAATCAAACCAGTGACCTCTTAGTGCATGGGCCAACACTCAGTCACTGAGCAACACTGGCCCCACCATTTATTTTGTTTTTTAGATTCAGTTTTTGAAAGATACGTATTTATTGCCATTTTATTCTTCATATTTTTATCTTTCTTTCCCCATTTCTTTTTTTCATCTTTATTGTTCATATTATTACAGTTGTTTCTCTTTTATCCCCCCATAACTCCCCTCCTCCCAGTTCCCACCCCATACACTGCCCTTATCGCCCCCCCCCACTGTCCTCATCCATAGGTGTACGATTTTTGTCCAGTCTCTTCCCACACCCCCAAACCCCTTTCCCCCTGTGAATTGTCATTCCACTCCCTTTCTATGCCCCTGACTGTATTCTATTCATGAGCTTATTCTGTTCATCAGACTTTTTTTATTCACTTGATTTTTAGGTTCACTTGTTGATAGATATGTATTCATAATTTTTATCTTTACTTTTTCTTCTTCCTCTTCTCAAAGGATACCTTTCAGCATTTCATATAATACTGGTTGGTTGGTGAGGAACTCTTTTAGCTTTTTCTTGTCTGTGAAGCTCTTTGACCTTCAATTCTGAATGATAGCTTTGCTGGGTAAAGTAATCTTGGTTGTAGGTTCTTGCTATTCATCATTTTGAATATTTCTTGCCATTCCCTTCTGGCCTGCAAAGTTTCTGTTGAGAAATCAGCTGACAGTCTTATGGGTGCCCCCTTTTAGGTAACTGACTGCTTTTCTCTTGCTGCTTTTAAGATTCTCTCCTTGTCTTTTGCCCATTGGCATTTTAATTATGATGTGTCTTGATGTGGTCCTCCTTGGATTCCTTTTGTTTGGGGCTCTCTGTGCTTCCTGGACTTGCAAGTCCATTACTTTCACCAGGTAGAGTAAGTTTTCTGTCATTATTTCTTCAAATAGGTTTTCAATATCTTGTTCTCTCTCTTCTTCTGGCACCCCTATAATTCTGATGTTGCTACGCTTGAAGTTGTCCCAGAGACTCCTTACACTATCTTCATATTTTTTTATTCTTTTTTCTTTTGGCTTTTCTGGCTGGGTAGGTTTTGCTTCTTCATATTTCATATCGTTGACTTGATTCTTGCAATCCTCTCATCTGCTGTTGGATCTCTATATTATTCTTTATTTCAGTCAGTGTATGCTTAATTTCTAGCTGGTCCTTTTTCATATGCTCGAGGATCTCACTAAATTTATCGGCAGTCTCTAGAATAATCTTGAAAAGCCTTATAACCGTGGTTTTGAACTCTATATCCTGTCATTTTCTTTCCTCCATTTCTGTCATTTGTGATCTGTTTCTTTGTCTCCACATTTGGCTGCTTCCCTGCATTGACAGAGTGGTTTTAATCAGCTGTGTCTATGGTGGGAGAACTTCTATGCTGTAGACACCCTTATGGGGCAAGACTTGCTTCAGTGGCACTTTGGTGCCCACTAAGTCTGCCCCCTGAGTGTGTCCCTTATGAGTCTGAGGAGTTGTAGACTGGGTGGTCCCACTGTGACTACTGGGTATGCTGGCTCTTGTATCTCCAAGGAAGTGCTATTTTAGCTTCTGCCTGAGGTTTCCCAGCCTTTTATATGCAAAAGCCTCTGCACGCAGCTTGGGTGGAGTGGGGTCTGGGGGAGTCTACAGTGTGGAGCAACCAGCTATGGCCTATTCTCAGTCCTGCCCTAAGAGGCACTGGGTCTCAAGCCGCTCTGGAGTTCCTTCTGGTGCCAGACGATGCCAGACAGTCCAGCTCCTCCCCGTAGGATTCTGAGTTCCCAGAAACTCGCCTGGAACTGGAGTGCAGAGCCATTGGGAGCTTGTGCTTCCCTTCAGTACGAAATGCTGCCTGCCCTTTCTGCGAGCCCCTTTGCGCACGCCTCTGTACCTCTGCACTTTATTTACGCACCTCCTCTGCGTCTCATTCTCTTTGTAGTTGTAGAATTTCCAGTCAGCCACCCTTCCTGTGGGTGTGGGTGATGTCCTTTTTTTCTTTTAGTTGTGGTTTTGTAACAGTTGTGCCCAGCAACAATTCTGGTGTTCACATGTGCCGCCATCTTGGTTTCTCTCTCTTTCCCCTTTTCTTAAAAGAAAACCCTGTGATCAGTTAACTGCCACACATCCAAAATGGAAAGCATCCCCATTTCTTTCATATGTGCTGGAATATTTACTAATTTAAGTTATCATAATTTTCTTTACAAACCCAGAGATGTCACTAACAAGTCTGATTTTAAAATTAGGTGACTAGAGTTGATTTGCGAGGTTTGTGGCTTCAGACACACATAGCATGTGGGTAAGGTCTGCTGCTTGTGTCTGCAGAGGCTTATGGCATACAAAGGGTTAACATTTCATGTAATAGTGGTTTGGTGGTGATGAACTCTTTTAGTTTTTTTTGTCTTGGAAACTCTATATGTCTTTAGATTCTAAGTTATAGCTTTGCTGGATAAAGTAATCTTGGTTGTAGGTCCTTCTTTTTATCACTTGGAGTATTTCTTGACACTCCCTTCTGGCCTGTAAAGTTTCTGTTGAGAAATCAGCTGACAGTCATTTGGGTGCTCTTTTGTAGGTAACTAACTGCTTGTCTTTTGCTGCATTTAAGATTCTCTGTCTTTAAACTTTTGCATTTTAATTATGATGTGTTTTGGTGTGGTCCTCTTGGGTTCATCTTGTTTGGAACTCTGCTTCTTGAACTTTTATGTCTAGTTCCTTTACCAAATTAGGGAAGCTTTCTGTCATTTTTATCAGATAGATTTTCAATTTATTGTTCTCTTTCTTTTCCTTCTGGCACCCTCAAAGGCTCTTTTCACTACCCTCATATTTTGGATTCTTTTTGTTGTTCTGATTGTGTCTTTTTGCTACCTTATATTCCAAATCGCTGATTTGATTCTTGGCTTCATCCACTCTACCGTTGATTCCCCATTAATGATTCTTCATTTTAGTTAGTGTAACCTTTGGTTCTGACTGGTCCTTTTTTTTGCTGTTGATGTTCTCACTAAGTTCATCGAGCATCCTTATAACCATTGTTTTGAACTCTGCATATAGAGATTGCTTGTCTCCATTTTTGTGATTTTTTTCTGGTGCTTCTCTTCTTTCATTTGGAACATATTTCTTTGTCTCCACATTTTTTCAGCCTCTCTGTATTTTTCATATGTATTAGGTACAGCTGCTACATCTTCCAGTCTTGGTAGAGTGGCCTAATGTTCTATAAGGGTTCAGTGGTACAGTCTCCCAATCACCCAATCTGGGCACTTGAAGTGCACCTGTGCCCCCCAAATCCCTCGTGTGGGCTGTGTACACCTTCCTCTTGTAGTTGAACCTTGATTACTGTTGGCAAGTCAATGGGAGGGATTTACTCCCAGGCCACTCAGCTGCACAGACCACCAACCTCTGACCATTGTGGAGGATCAGCTGTGAAGGGCTCACCCCACAGAATGGAACTTGCTTCAATAGGGCTCTGTTGCCCACTGAATCTGCCGCTTGAGCATGTTGCTTGTGGAGGTAGTTGGGTGGTGGTGCTTCGACTTGGTCTTAAGCTGTCCACTGAATGCACTGTCTCTGGGGCTTCCTAGGAGGTGCAGGCCAAGGTCAGCTGCCACTTGTGTTATTCCCAGAGCCACTCAGAATGAGCTACAAAGTGATCTGCAGATGGGTGCTACTTATGCTAAACTTGGAGGTACCTGGTGAAGCCAAGCTGGGAACTAGTTTGGCTGGCTGCTGCTAGTGCTAGGTTTGGGACCACTTAGCAAGAGGTATGAGGCATGCTGTGGCTAGATGCTGCTTGTTTGAGAGATTTTAGGAAAATCTGAAGCCTGAACCAAGACAGACCATTTATATGGGAAAGTCACTGGAAACAGCTTGGGTCGGCCTAAAATTTGGGTGGGGCAGGGCCTTAGGGAATCACCAGGGTGGGACAAACAGTGTGGACCAGGTGGATGGAGTGTCAGATATGGCACCCACCTGCTGGCTCTGTTCGGGGAAGTCTCATCAAAGGAATAATGGCCTCTGCCAGCACTTCTGTGTAGGAGGAAGCTGCCCCTTCAGCTCTTGCCCTGGTGCCAAACAATTCAGTTCTTCCCTGTATATCTCTGGTGCCCTTGAGGCTGCTGCCCCATCACTGGAACTCAGAGTGAGTCTGAGTAAGTCCCTAGTAAGTCCTGTGCTTGGGCCCTGTAAGAGGAACTTCCTGGGACTCCAGAAACCCTCCATGTCCTTTAGCTTCAATACAGCCAGAAGCTATGGGCACTTTTCTTCCTGGCACATGAACGCTGGGCTAGACAGCCTGGTATGGGGCTGGGACTCCTCATTCCTCACGGGGGACCTCTGTAGCTGAGATGCCTGATTTTTATCTGCCACATGTGGTTGTGGGACTGGCTCGTTCTGTGTGTCTGCCCCTCCTACCAGTCTCCATGTGGTTTCTTCTTTTTTTTTTTTCTTTAAATATATTTTTACTAGGGGCCCGGTGCACAAAAATTTGTGCACTCGGGGTGGAGGGAGTCCCTCAGCCCGGCCTGTGCCCTCTCACAGTCTGGGACCCCTCAGTGGATGTCCTATGATGGCCCCAGTCTGCCAGGTGCCTTTTGTGTGTGTGTGTGTGTGTGTGTGTGAC
>PVJC01048388.1:0-12553 GCA_004026665.1 Murina feae | reverse complement strand
GGAGGATGTCCACTTGCCAGTGGAGAGCAGGCGTAAGCTACAGTCGGACATCCTTAGCGCTGCTAAGGACATGGGAGAGGCTCCCACCAGCACCGCTGTGCTGACAGCTGTCAGACTGGCTTGTGGCTGGGCAGAGCTTCCCCTGTAGGAGCTCACTGACCACCAGGGGACAGCTCCTGCATTGAGCGTCTGCCCCCTGTTGGTCAGTGTGTGTCATAGTGACCAGTCATTCCCATTCATTCTGCTGTTAGGGTCAATTTGCATATTACTCTTTTATTATATAGGATTGATTTTTTTATAGAGAGGAAGGGAGATAGAGAGAAACATTAATGAGAGAGAAACATTGATCAGCTGCCACCTGTGCACCTCCTACTGGGGATGTGCCGCAACCAAGGTGCATGCCCTTGACCGAATGGAGCCTGGGACCTTTCAGTCCGCAGGCCAATGCTCTATCCACTGAGCCATATTGGTCAGGGTGGATTTTTAGACTTTTAAAAAATATATTTTAGATACTAGCTCCTTGTTTTTGTCCATATGTAGTTTGCAAATATTTTCTTCTAGTCTGTAATGTGTCCTTTTTTTCTCCTAAAGTTTTTGCAGAATAAAAGTTTTTCATTTTCAAGAAGTCCAATTAAGCCCAGCCTGTGTGGCTCAGATGGTTAAACGTCTCTCACACACCAGGAGGTCACTGGTTCAATTCCTGGTCGGCATATTCCTGGGTTGTGGGCTGGATTCCCAGTAGGGGCATGTAGGAGGCAGCCCATTGATGTTTCTATCTTTCTCTCCCTTTCCTTCCCCTCTCTGAAGTAAATTTAAAAAATAAAATTAATGCAATTTATCAGTTTCTCTTTTTATGGATTGTGCTTTTGATGATCTTAGAAATCTTTGAACTCTTTACCTCACCAAAGGTTTCTCATATCTTTTTCCTGAAAGTTTTATAGTTTGATATTTAAGTTCAAGATCCATTTTGAGTAAATGTTTATTAAAGTTATGAAACTTAGGTCAAGGTTTATTTTTATTGATGGATATCTCTTTGCTCCAGTACTATTTGTTGTAAAAGCTATGTTGCCTCCTTTGGATTACTTTTGCCAACTACTGATCTTACTATCTCCATAGTTTTGCCTTGTCCAGAATGTCATATAGTTGGAATCATACAGTACATAGCCTTTTTAGATCGGTTTATTTTACTTAGTAATATCCATTTATGTTTCTTTTCATGGCTTAACGCATTTCTTTTTAGGGCTGAATAATATTCCATTATCTAGATATACCACGGTTTATTTATCTATTCACTTACATGAAGACCTTTCGGTTGCTTCTAGATTTTGGCAGTTATAGATAAGGCTTTTATAAACATCTGTGCTCAGCTTTTTAAAAACTCATATGGGTAAATACCAAGGAGTATGATTTCTGGACTATATGGTAAAAGTATATTTAGTATTGTAAGAAACTACTAAAACTGCCTTCCAAAATGGCTGTATGCACCATTTTGCATTCTCATCAGCAATGAATGAGAACTCCTCTTGGTCCATATTCTCCCCAGCATTTGTTGTCAGTGTTTTAGATTTTGGCCATTCTACTTGGTATGTAGTAGTGTCTCGTTGTTTTAATTTGCATTTCCCTAATGCCATATAATGTGGAGCAACTTGTCATGCTTATTTGCTATCTACATATCTTCTTTGATAAGGTGTCCTTGGTATTTTGCCCATTTTAAAAATCAGATTGTTCATTTTCTTAATATATTTTTACTGATTTCAGAGAGGAAGGGAGAGGGGGAGAGAGACAGAAACATCAATATCAATGATGAGAGAGAATTACCAATTGATTCTCCTGTACATCCCACACTGGGTGGGGATGGAGCCCACAACCTGGGCATGTGCCCTGGTAGGGAATTGACCCATGACCTCCTGTTTCTAAGTTGACGCTCAACCCCTAAGCCACACCAGCCAGGAGATTGTTCATTTTCTATTATTGAGTTTGAGTTCTTTATATACTTTGGATAATAATCCTTTATCTGGTATATTTTTTACAAATATTTTCTCTTAGTATATGGTTTCACATTTTCTTGATGGATTCAGTTTTTAAAATAGATATAAAGCTACTCAGATTTTCATTTTTTTCTTGTATCTATTTTGGTAACTTTTGTATTTCAAAGAATTTCTCTGTTTCATGTAAGTTGTCAGGTTTACTGTCATAAAGTTACCTCTTTAATGCTTGTGATATCCCCTTATTCATTTTTGATGTTACAATGTGTTTTATCTTTATTTCTTGATTAGTTACTAGTAGTTAAAGATTTATAAACTTTATTGTTTTCAAATAACTAATATTAGGTTTTGTTTATTTTTCTGAATTGTTTCCTATTTCAGTGATTTATACTCTTTATTTTCTTTCTAATTGTTTTAGATTAATTTGCTCTTTTTTCCTAGCTTTTTAAGATGGAGTCTTCAGTCTTTGGTTTTGAACTTTTCTCCTTTTCTAATATAAGTACTTAAAGCTCTAATTTTCCCTTTAAGCACTTTTTATTTTTTTAATATGTCTTTATTGATTTTAGAGAGAGGAAGAGAGAGGGAAAAGAGATAGAAACATTGATGAGAGAGAACATTCATCTGTTGCCTCCTACATGCCCCCACCAGGGATCAAGCCTATGTCCTGGGCATGTGCCCTGACCAGGAATTGAACTGTGACCTCCTGGTTCATAGGTTGATTCTCAACCATTGAGCGACACCAGCCAGGCTTTAAGTACTGTTTTCAGTTTATTCCACAAATGTTGCATTTTCATTTTCACTGAGTTTGAACTATTTTCTAACTTCTCTTTTGATTTCTTCCTTGATCCATAGGTTATTTAGAAATGTCTTGCTTAATTTCCAAATATTTGAGATCTGTTGTTTTTAATTTCAAATTGAATTTTGTTGTGGACTGATATCATTCCTTTGAAATAAATCGATACTAGTTTAAGGCCCAGCATACATTGGTGAGCATTCATGTAGACTTAAAAATAATGTATATTCTGTAATTGTTAGGTGGAGTGTTCTGTAATGCCTTCAGCCAGCTTTTAAAATTTTGCCCAGAATTTATCATTATTTCAAGAGGGTTATTCTGACATTAGGTACTCTGACATTACCAGTATTTTTTATATATTATTTCCTCATAATACATTCTTTTTGAAGGCATTCTAATGGCAGATATCTAATCTAATAAAAGTGATATGCAAATTAACCATCACTCCGAGACACCTAAGCCATGCCCATGAGCAGATCAGAGTGGGCAAATTAACCCAGCCAAGATGGAGGCCAGCAGCCATGGAGCTAGAGCAAACAGGATGCTTCCGTTGCAACTGCCTGCCTAGGCCAGCTGAGCCTCTACTCAAGGCAACAAAGTTTCAATTATAATAGATAAATAAACCCCAGAAACCTGGTTCCAGCCAACCTCGCTGGGACCTTGGGTCAATGGGAGCTGTAGGCAGCATGAAAACAGCCCTCAGCCCCTCACCCAGGCTGACCACACCCCCATGGGGTGAGAATCCCCACTGGGGGGGCTTGGCCAGCCTGCAAACAGCCATCAGCCCCTCACCCAGGCTGGCCAGGCACGCCAGCAGGTGGACATCCCCCAAGGGGTCCCAGACTACAAGAGGGCACAGGCCAGGCTGAGGGACACCCCCTCCCCCCCCCGACCGAGTGCACACATTTTTGTGCACCGGGCCCCTAGTCTAATAAAAGAGTAATATGCAGCCCTAACCGGTTTGGCTCAGTGGATAGAGCGTCGGCCTATGGACTCAAGGGTCCCAGGTCCGATTCCGGTCAAGGGCATGTACCTTGGTTGCGGGCACATCCCCAGTGGGGAGTGTGCAGGAGGCAGCTGATCGATGTTTCTCTCTCATCGATATTTCTAACTCTCTACCCCTCTCTCTTCCTCTCTGTGAAAAATCAATTAAAAAAAAAAAGGAGTAATATGCAAATTGTCTCTCCATTACACCCACAAGCCACGCCCACCAACCAACCAGGAGCAAACATGCAAATTAACTAAGATGGCGGCAGCCACGGGGCTGGAGTTGCCCCGGGCAATGGAGAAAGCCAGGGTCCTGTGGGCCCTGAGCTCTACTCAAGGCTATAAAGTGTTTCAATTATAGAAGATAAACAAATCCCAGATACCTGCTGGGCTGGGACCTTGGGTTGCCAGGGGCAATCCAGGCTTTGAGCGGTGGACCAAGGCAACAAATATAGAAGTTATAGAAGTTAAATAAGTCCCAGACACCTGCTTCCAGCCAGGCACCCCAGTAGGGACCCAAACCCTGAAGGGGATGTTGGCAGCTTGAAATAGCCCTCTACCCCTCACCCAAGCTGGCCAGGTACCCCAGTAGGGACCTGAACCCTGAAGGGGCTGTGGGCAGCCTGAAATGGCCATCATCCCCTCACACAGGCTGGTCAGGCACACCAGCAGGTGGACATCCTCCGAGGGGTCCCAGACTGTGAGAGGGCACAGGCTGGGCTGAAGGGACCCCCACCCCCCCAACCGAATGCACACATTTTTGTGCACCGGGCCTCTAGTATTAAAATATAATAGGCTAAAACAGGTTATAGTTTGTGTGATTTGATATCTTGGTAAATATGTATCTATCTAGTACGTGTGCTTTAAAGCAATTGTAAAATCTTTATATGTACGTATTATATGATACTGTTTTTTCATTAATATGCAAACTCCTGAAAAAAGTTTTATTTTTTGTTTTATTACATCAATTAAAGATGTGACAGAATACTAATATGTATTATTAAGCAACACATGATACAGAACCTGACATAATCCTTTACTGAATTTAATTAAAGATTTGTCTATTTCTTAAGGAATACTGCTGGTTTCTTCTTTCCACAGTGATCTCACTACTGAATCATGGCTACCGATTGGCTGGGCAGTATTGTGTCCATCAACTGTGGAGATAGCTTGGGTGTCTATCAGGGAAGAGTGTCAGCAGTTGATCAGGTCAGCCAGACCATTTCTCTCACTCGGCCTTTCCATAATGGAGTGAAGTGCCTTGTGCCTGAAGTCACCTTCAGGTGAGTGTCCTGACTGATTCTTTCAAATCTAATCTGGTGATCTGGTGGTCTGAACCTAGGCCAGATGGCCAATATTCTCTTGCGTAGAGCGCTGCTTTTGAATACAATCTTCTTGTCAGAGGTGAGATTTTGCAGTCCTGCTGCTGTTTCAGTAGGCTATCATAATTGGCTTTCAGCTAATGGTTCACAGTTTGTGAAATGTTTTTCTTATCTCTATCAAGCACGCATATATTTAAATGGGTCAAATTCAGAATAATCTTTCTGTTCCCTTTTATGATTTCAGATTTACTTCTCAGTTTTGTATCACTGTGCTTTCTTACTCTGAGGTTGTTACTGGTTTTCCCTTGTATAACTGTAGCTCTCTGTAGATTTGTATAATTTATCTCCAGAAGCACAATGTAGCCTGTAGTTAAAGGTCTTAGCTACAGGGATGTATTTTTCTTAGTGTTTTCCAGCATATCTAAAGTTCAGTTGCCTTCACATTCCTCTTTTTACCAGTGTGACAAACTTATGTTAATTAAAAAAAAAAAAAAAAAAGAAAAGACTATCAGGCAAGAGCTTCCTTAACTTTCTGAATAATACCCACACATAACCTTTTCTGTAGGTGTATTCAGTCTTATTTCTTACCTCCTCTGAAGTCTCAGTAGAAATATCTCCTTTTTGTTGAGGACTCATGTTATCATGTATGCTTTATATGCTATCCTTTTCTATCATCTTTGAGACCCTGTCCAATTTGTATGTCTTTAGTTTCATCCTTTATACTGTCTTTTTCCTCTCTACATTCTAACATTCCCAGGCTTCCCCTGTAGTACACATTCTTCCCCAACCCACATACAACTTGCATTTGCAACTATCATTTCCTTCTCTTTACATCCATAGTTCTTTTCAGAGCTAAGTAGTCTGCCTTCATTTCCTTTGTGGCCTCATTCTGGAGTCCAGTGGTTCCCAACGTGGGGCACAGACTCCACAGAGGGGCAATTTTATTTTTAAGGAGGGCAATTGGAGAATGAATTATTAACAGTCAATTTTTTGCATTTCTTATGGTTCTAGGGGCCTCATATATACAGTATATAAATATGTATCCTATATAATAAAAGCACAATATGCAAATTGACCGCCCTTTGGGCCGCCTGAGCCATGCCCACCAGCCAATCAGAGTGACTGTATGCAAATTAACCCAGCCAACATGGAGGCTGGCACTCAGGGAGCTGAGTAAACAGGCAGTTTCCGTTGCAGCAGGAGTGAAACTGTTTGCGGGCCGCTCCAGGGAACAACATATTTGCAACATTGTTTCAATCCTAGGAGCTGAAGCAAACAGCAGGCCAGGTCTGACTTCTAAGGGAAACATTGTTTCATTATAGAAGCCAGAGCTGAAGCAGAGAGGAGGCTTTATTACTTGCCTAGGCCCCGGCTTATAATTCTATCAATTATAGAATATAAATAAGCCCCAGAAACCTGCTTCTAGCCAGCCTTGCTGGGACATTGGGTCAATGGGAGCTATGGGCAGCCTGAAAGTCTGAAAACAGTCATCAGCCCCTCACCTATGCTGGCCACACCCCAATAGGGTGAGGAATGCTGCTGGGGGGCTTGGCCAGCCTGCAGACAGCCATCAGCCCCTCACCCAGGCTGGCCAGGTAGCCCAGTAGGGGCCCAAAACCTGAAGGGACTGTGGGCAGCCTGGAAGCCTGAAAACACCCCTCAGACCCGCACCCAGACTGGCCACGCCCCAATGGGGTGAGGGACCCCTTTTGGAGGCTTGACCAGCCTGCAAACAGCCATCAGCCCCTCACCCAGGCTGGCCAGGTACCCCAGTAGGGACCCAAAACCTGAAGGGACTGTGGGCAGCCTGAAAGCGCCCCTCAGCCCGTCACCCAGGCTGGCCACACCCAATGGGGTGAGGGACCCCACTGGGGGGCTTGGCCAGCCTGCAAACAGCCATCAGCCCCTCACCCAGGCTGGCCAGGTACCCCAGTAGGGACCCAAAACCTAAGGGGACTGTGGGCAGGCTGAAAATGGCCCTCAGCCCATCACCCAGGCTGGCCACACCCCAATGGGGTGAGGATCCACGCTGGGGGGCTTGGTTAGCCTGCAAACAGCCATTAGCCCCTCACTCAGGCTGACCAGGCACACCAGCAGGTGGACATCCCCAGAGGGGTCCCAGACTGTGAGAGGGCATAGGTCGGGCTGATGGACCTCCCAAGTGCACAAATTTTTGTGCACTGGGCCCCTAGTTGTGACATATTTATGCATTTTAGTTCTCTATTAAATGTTTTGAAATTCTTTGCTATTTTTTTCATATCACTTCATATTATTTTTTAAACTATCTTTTAGTGATTTCTTCCTCAGTACTTCAGCTGTCCTTTTTGTTCTTTTATTTTTCTCTTTCATTGATGCCATGTTCTTTGGAAGCTTGTTTAAACCAAGTTAATGGTCTTTTAGGCTTCCTCCATATGAATAGAAGTTTACTTTTTGAATAATAAGAATTATATGTCATGAGAGAGAAGGCGCATCAGAATTTTAGAGATGATTAGGTGGGGTATGCCCAAAGGAAAGTTGAGGAGCACTGCTTAGTCCCTCCTTACTCCCCCACTTATCTTTTTTTTTAACTTTAACATTTTGCTGAACTAGCTCTTGCTAAGGATGACCTAATTGCCAAATTCATTGGCAGTGTCTCAATTATAATCTATGCAAATGCTCCCTAACTTTTGAAGTGCCTTCTTCTTTTAGTTTCTCTATCATCTCTTTGAGTTTTCTTTCATTCCTTTATTAATTCTATTTTTATAGGTTCTTTTTCTTCTACTCACTTTTAAGATTAGGTTACTCAAATTTCTGTCTTTGATTATTTTCTCATTCTGTACTCTCTAGACAATCGCATGTGTACCTTCTTATATATTAATGAGACCCTAAATCTTTTTTAGTAGTAATAATAAGCATTTATTGAATTTTAAATAACTAAAAAATAGACTTAAATATTTTCATATATCATGTCATTTATCCCCATGAGAATATGTATAAACTGGCCATTGTTACTGGTGACTTCTCTGTTTGCCTATATCAAATCTTTATTTATTTATTTTACTATATTTTATTGATTTTTTTTTTTTTACAGAGAGTAAAGGAAAGCAATAGAGAGTTAGAAACATTAGTGAGTGTGAAGCATCAATTAGCTGCCTCTTGCACATCATCTACTGGGGATGTGCCTGCAACCAGGGTACATGGCCTTGACCGGAATCCAACCTGAGACCCTTCAGTTCGCAGGCCGACACTATCCAGGGAGCCAAACCCAGTTAGGGCTCAAATCTTTAATTTAGACCTGTTTTCTGAGATTCAGACATTTAGTCTTCTGGTCATTTTGAGGTAGATATCCTTAAATCTTCAATTTAAGATTTTCAAAGCTGTCCTGACTGGTGTGGCTCAGTTGGTTGAGCATTGTCCCATGCACCAAAGGGTCACCAGTTCAAATCCTGGTCAGGGCATATACCTGTGATTCAGGTTTGATACCCAGTTAGGGTATTTGAGGGAGACAACTGATTGATGTTTCTCACATTGATGTTCCCCTCTCTATTTCTCTCTCTCAAATCAATAAAAACATTTTTTTAGAAAAGATTTTCAAAGCTGAATTTGTTATCTGCAGATTTCCCCCTAAAAGATCTACCCTTAAGAAGTGACTAATGACACCTTCCACCCAAGTTAGAAACTTAAGAACCATAATAAATTATTGTTTCTCTTTGATCTTCCTGTCACCAAATCCTATGAATTCCAAGTGTCTCGTGGTTCTGTTTTTCCTTCTCTCTTTTCATTGTCACTTGCCTTATTTATCCCCTCCTACTTCTTGCCTGGTTTCCTAACTCTAGTTTCTTCACTGACAGCCACCAGAAAAATCCAATGTGATTATGACTGGCCCCTGATTGATTACCTTCACAGGCCTTACCTCCACAACATCCTTCTTTTTAGTCACACCATAAAATTTGCAGTTCATCAAATAAGACACATTTTCTTAGTCTCTGAGCCTTGGCCTGAAATGTCTCTCTTGCTTGGGCAACTCTTATTTTCCATATCCACCCAGACTTAGCATACATGTTTCATTGATCTCTGCTAAACTAATGTCTGTATTTTCCTTTTGGGTTCTCTAGTCTCTTATGCACACTTACGTCATAGTATTTAACACTTTTGATTATCTACTTGTCTTTTCTGCTGACCAGACTGTGAGTTCTTTGTAGGCATGTATTGCTTTTCATCTCTGTATACCTCATGTACAGTGCAGGGCTTACCACATATTAAGTACTATGTATATGCCTACTGAATAAGCAAGTGAGTGAATGAATTAAAAAAGAGCTATTAAGCATTCTGGAAATCTGAGATACTAATGATAGTTTTGTGGTTAACAATAGGGTTCTTTAAAGGCCAGTGCTATGTCTGTTGAATGTTGGTGGCTGAGTCTTGTCTTTAAGTGATCTACCACCTTTCCTAGTTTTTGCCTTTGAAAACTCATTGAAGTGCAGCCTTGCAAAGGTATAGCTCAAGCATGTCGCAAGTTTGACATACTTCGTTGCTATTGATTTCTGTTTCATCACTGTTACCACTATTATAGTTTTGAGACTTGGATTCTTTTGTGTATTTCAGGGCAGGTGACATTATGGAGTTAAAAATTCTGGAGATACCAGGTCCTGGAGAAAACCAACATTTTGGAGACCTTCATCAGACAGAATTATGCCCTTCTGGTATTGGGTACCAAATGGGTATCAATCAGAATGGCACAGGCAGGTTGGTAAAGAAGCCAACCTCTTCCAGCAGTGCCCCCCAAAATATCCCTAAGAGGACAGACGTGAAGAGCCAGGATGCTGCCGTTTCCCCGCAGCAGCAGCAGCCGTGTTCCAAGAGCTATGTGGACAGGCACATGGAACCTTTGAGTCAGTCCAAAAGTTTCCGACGTCGGCACAACTCTTGTAAGTTGGAGCAAATTGATATTTCTTCTTAACCTGATGATTGAGGGCTGTAAGTTATCTTATCAACTGCTATTCTTTAAACAAATCCTTTATTACCCTAATACAAAAGGATGCTGGCAGAGCTTCACAAAAATATAGCACAGTTCTCTTATTCCAGAGCTATAAGATAATAAGGGAAAAGAAATAAGCTGTTAGATGACCTGCTGGTGTTACTCAGTGGTTGAGTGTTGACCCAAGAACCAGGTCAGGGTTCAATTCCCAGTCAGAGCACATGCCCAGGTTGCAGGCTTAATTCGCAGTAGGAGGCATGCAGGAGGCAGCCAAACAATGATTCTCTTCATTAATGATTCTATCCCTCTCTCCCTTTCTCTGAAATCATTTTTTTAAATTTTGTTTTATTACTTTAAGTATTACAAAGAGGGTTAAATAAGTTTCCATTTTTCCCCTTGACCTTCCCCCGTCCTCTCCTACCCCCCAGTGTCTTGTGTCCATTGATTATGCTTATATACATGCATATAAGTCTTTCAGTTGATCGATTAACTCCCCCCCAACCCTCCCGACCCTTCCAGCTATAGTTTGACAGTCAATTTAATGCTGTTCTGCCTCTGTATCTGTTCAGTTTATAATGGTCTTTATTATCCATAAATAAGTGAGGTCATGTGGTATTTTTCTTTCATTGACTGGCTTATTTCACTTAGCATAATGCTGTCCAGCTCCATCCATGCTACTGCAAATGGTGGAGATCCATTCTTTTTTACAGCAGCATAGTATTCCATTGTGTAGATGTACCACAGCTTTCTAATCTGATGGGCACTTAGGCTGTTTCCAAATCTTAGCTATGGTAAATTGTGCTGCTGTGAACATAGGACTGCATATATCCTTTCTGATTGGTGTTTCTGGTTTCTTGGGATATATTCCTAGAAATGGGATCACTGGGTCAAATGGGAGTTCCATTTTTAATTTTTTTTTTAAATATATTTTATTGATTTCTTACAGAGAGGAAAGGATAGGAATAGAGAGCTAGAAACGTCGATGAGAGAGAAACATCAATTAGCTGCCTCCTGCACAGCTCCCACTGGGGATGTGCCCGCAACCAAAGTACATGCCCTGACCGGAATCAAACCTGGGACCATTGAGTCCACAGGCCGATGCACTATCCACTAAGCCAAACCAGTTAGGGCCCATTTTTAATTTTTTGAGAAAACTCCATACTGTCCTCCATAGTGGCTGTACAAATCTGCATTCCCACCAGCAGTGCAGGAGAGATCCTTTTTTTCCGCAGCCTCTCCAGCAGTTGTATTTTGTTGATTTGTTGATGACAGCCATTCTGACAGGTGTGAGATGGTACCTCATTGTTGTTTTGATTTGCATCTCTCGGATGAGTAGTGACTTTGAGCATGTTTTCATATGTCTCTTGGCTTTCTGAATGTCCTCTTTTGAAAAGTGTCTATTTAGGTCCTTTGCCCATTTTTTGATTGGATTGTTTGTCTTCTTTTTGTTAACTTGTATGAGTTCCCTATAAATGTTGGAGATTAAACCTTTATCAGTGATAACATTAGCAAATATGTTCTCCCATGCAGTGGGTTTTCTTGTTGCTTTGTTGATGGTGTCTTTTGCTGTGAAAAAGCTTTTTATTTTGATGTAGTCCCATTTGTTTATCTTCTCTTTAGTTTCCAATGCCCTAGGAGCTGTATCGGTGAAAAAATTGCTTCGGCATATGTCTGAGATTTTGTTGCCTTTAAATTCTTTTAGTATTTTTATGGTTTCCCATCTTACATTTAAGTCCTTCATCCATTTTGAGTTTATTTTTGTGTATGGTGTGAGTTGGTGGTCTAGTTTCATTTTTTTGCATATATCTGTCCAATTTTCCCTACACCATTTATTGAAGAGACTGTCTTGATTCCATTGTATGTTCTTGCCTCCTTTGTCAAACATTAATTGAGCATATTGGTTTGGGTCAATTTCTGGGTTCTCTATTCTATTCCATTGATCTATATGTCTGTTCTTGTGCCAGTACCAGGCAGTTTTGAGCACTGTGGCTTTGTAATATAGCTTGATATCTGGTATGGAGATCCCACCTACTTTGTTCTTTCTCAGGATTGCTGCAGCTATTTGGGGTCTTTTTTTTATTCCAGATGAATTTTTGGAGAGTTCGTGCTAGGTCTGTAAAATATGCCGTTGGTATTTTAATGGGAAGTGCATTGAACTTATAGATTGCATTGGGTAGTATGAACATTTTAATGATGTTGATTCTAGCAATCCATGAACATGGTATGTTCTTCCATCTGTTTATGTCTTTTTTTTTTTTCTTTTAATTTATCTTTATTGTTCAGATTATTACAGTTGTTCCTCTTTTTTCTCCCATAGCTCCCCTCCTCCCAATTCCCACCCCAACCTCTGACCTTGCCCCCCGCATTGTCCTCATCCATAGGTGTACAATTATTGTCCAGTCTCTTCACGCATCCCCAACACCCTTAACCCCCGAAAATTGTCAGTCCACTCCCTTTCTATGCCTCTGATTCTATTCTATTCTCAAAGGATACCTTTCAGCATTTCATA
>PVJC01048387.1:0-12550 GCA_004026665.1 Murina feae | reverse complement strand
GTGATAATTTAAAAAAAAAAAAAAGGCAAAAGACCACCAATTTACCGCTCACCAACAGCACAAAAGTGCAGTTTTCTCTACACTCTTTGGAGTATTGTTATTATTACTACTAGGTATTATTATTACTTCTCCAGTTTTCTAAGTAAAGAATGCCATGTTGTTTACTTATTAAAGAAACTGAACATTTTTATAAGTGCATTTATAACTCCTAAGCACAGGCTTGATCCCCTACAGAAAGATGGCTTTAAAGGGGGGTGAGACCAGTGGACCAGCTGCTCAGATATGGCCTCAGAGAGAGATTCTTTCTTCTCACCTGCATGTTCCATCATGGGTCTAAGGGGCTGTGCCTCAGCTTTGCAGATGCAGACCTGACTCCTGTTTACTCAAGTGTGTTCTGGCTCTGGAAACACATATTTTCTAAGAGAATTCACAGGAGAATGGTTGCCAAACCAGGATGCTCATTTGTCAGCTTACAATAAAGAAACACAATCTTTCCAACAGTGGGATATTCAGGCCCAATATCTAGGACACTCCCTTCTGGAAAACAGAAGGTTATGTGATGAATAAAAACGTTCCCACAGACAGAGAGGAGCAGCAAGAGAGCATTTCTGAGACCAGAATAGACCTGCAGCCTGGGCCGGGGCCCACCCCCAGGGGATTCTCCCCGTCTTGAGGAGAGGTGTTCTCACCAAGCCCTCCAGAGGCTCACTTCCCTCACAGGCAGAGCCAGGAGCGGGGACTGTGGCCATGGACAGCGAACAACTTCAGAGTCAGTCACCTCCTGCTCTAACTTACATTAATCATCCACAGAGGCCCATGGTCACAAAACCAGTAGCCTCCATAAACTCTCCGTTCCAAGCTTCTGGACTAATCAATCGATCCTCTTTCTCCTTCTCTCTGTTTTCTCATATGGTGGTACCAATGTTTCCTATTTTGCTTTAGACTTATTTGACTGCATGAATCCATGTTTTGCCTTCCCAACTTGTACCTGCCTGAGACACCCACTGGCTCTCACACTGGGAGGGATGTATCCCAGAGGATTCGCCAGGGCTTGACTTACACTTGGAGTCAGAGGGTGAACAGCTTATCTGAGAAAACTCATTTAAAAAAATATTACATAATTTAAAACATCTCTAAAGTATGGAGAGCATACACTATGGAGAAGAAGAAAAAAATGTAGTTCATATCAAATATGATTTTGAAAAAAATGAGACTCAAAAAATTCCAAGTTGCCCACTGTGTCTGATTGAAGCTCTAACCAGTCCCCACAGTCCCTGCCCACTCCCCACCATGGGAGGGCTATGCATTGAGCTTTTCTGCCTCTTAAGAGCAGTTTGGTGGGAAAGTTTAGTGAGCACTAATAACCCCTTAGGGTAAAGTTTAAGAATAAAGATCAGACAGAACGGGGTTCAGATGGACCTAGCTTGGAAAACAGCACCCACTGTACTAGTTGGGTGTCTTCCAGTAAGTTACTTAAACCTTTAAGCCTCAGTTTTCTCATTTGCTGAATGGGATAATAATACAATAATTGATAGACTTTTTGTTGTCAGGAAAGTCTATAAATTTTGCAAAAAAAAATTGATCTTAAAAATGTATCTATAACCAATCTCAGCTTAGCTGTGGGGCTTCCATTTCTGCTGATAGTAGAAAACTTAATCTGTCCATATAAATTGGCTTTTCTAATGCAAGACTTTCTTAGGGACTACATTTTGACTTAATTTTCAAAGGTTCACCCCTCAAACTTCCCCATCCCTGGGAGGTACAAGTGGTTTCTTCACGGTTTAGGATGGAGCAGCCTAGTCAGCGCCATTACTGGAGTTCACATCTCTTCTGGTGCATGTGCTGGAAGTGTGCGTACCAGCCAGAGCCACCGCCTGGAGCCAGAGGGGGAGGCGGCACTCGCTGCTCTGTGCTTGGGTTGATCTAACATTGATTGTGCCTGCAACTCTGCCTTCTTTTGGGGGAAGGGGAAGGGCAGCTCTATATGGTAGCATCGGCTGTCTCCCATCCACCGGTGTGCAGACCCTCAAAGGGACAGTTAAGGCTCTCTGTGGCTGCCACCAGGGGAACATGCCCCACTGGAGTGTCCTTCTTGGTGTGTCTGCTGTCACTCAATTAAGCACCTCCCAGGGCAGCCTCCTGGCTCTCCCTCCTGGGCTGATACTCACACTTTCTCCACTTAAGGAGCTGGGGTGGAGGAGGGGAAGGTAGGGGTGGGTATCTTTGTGAAGCCTAGTGGACATTTTCTCAAGGGTAGGAACAGTGAGAACTCAGAACCACTCAGCTGTTCGTGAAGCAACATCCTGTTTTATCTTCTGGGGCTGTGTTTCCCTGTAATCAACCTCTCACTCGGAGGAATATGTCCAGGCAGGACATAGGACCTTTGAGGCTATTCAACTAACAAAAGTTGCCATATGTTCCCAGTCCAGGAAGAGTGCAATAGACAACATTAAACAGAAGTCTTGGTGATCAAAAGTGAAATAGTCTACTGACACACACAAAATAACAGATGGAGAACTTATAAACTTGAAACATATACAAATCATGACTTAAAATGACACATCTCTAAGTATCATGAGAATTAAGTGATGTTAAACTCCTGGAGAATATAAGTGATATATAAATGCTAAACAATTTACACTTGCTGAACCACTTAGGGTACTTACTGAAATATCATGCAATGCTGATATTCTAAATGACTAATCGCCTCAAAAAGCAAATCGCTTTAAAGTGGCTTGACAAATGACAAGGAAATAGCCATTTTATGAATCTGATACTGCTGTTTTGTGTGACAATGGAACAAATATTAAAAGAAAAAGTCTATCAGTATCTCCAAGATAACATTACAGTGCCCGGGTAGTTGCACTGGCTTCCTGAAGGAGCCATACCAAAATAGCGGCTCCCCCTAAAGGTATTGGCAGAAATGTGTTGGCTATTTCAGTGAATGTTACATGAACCAGATGCTGGAATACCCTAAATGTTGGGAATAAGGTCACTCACCTCACTTAATATTTCACCTGTGTCTTTTTTTTTTTAATATATTTTTATTGATTTCAGAGAGAAAGGGAGAGGGAGAGAGAGAAAAAAACATCAATGATGTGTCCTGGCCAATTTGGCTCAGTGAATAGAGTGTTGGCCTTTCGTGGGTTCGATTCCGGTCAAGGGCATATACCTGGGTTGTGGGCTTGATCACCAGTGAGGGGCATGCAGGAGGCAGCTGATCAATGATTCTCTCTCATCATTGATGTTCTTATCTCTTTTTCCCTCTCCTTTCCTCTATGAAATCAATAAAAATATATTTTTAAAAAACATCAATACTTGGGTTGATGACCTCTAACGTTGGTGACCTCCCAGTTGATGCTCAACCACTGAGCCATGCAAGCTGTGCTGTATCTTCTACCTTGATAGCTAGCACCATTGCTGAAACTCTCCCAGTTCCCTCCCTGACCATAGCAACCTGGCAGTCATCCTGTACTCCTCTTGTCCTTCAAATGCCAACTCAAATCAGTTACCAAGACCCAGGGTCACAGCTCCACTCCCCATTGGCTGAGAGGTGATCACTCCCCTGCACTTCCAGGCTGCTGGGCATTGATGAAGACCCTGAGGCAGAGGAGCAAGGAGGGCCTCTAAGGGTCCTCCAAGCTGTTGCTGAAATCACAGGTAGACCCAGGTATGTGACAAGGGCACCCAAACATCTGCTTCATCAATTACACTACTCAACGGAGGGCCACAGAGTAGAAAGATGAAATGAAATGAACATTAAACGGAGAGGAGGTTAGGGACCAGAGAAGGATGGAGTAAAAAAAAAAGAAATAAAGTCAGAACAGGGAAATGAAGGAGATGGAAAGGAAGAGGAGTCTAGAAGCCAAGTCAGAGGGAACAATTAGGATCCAGGAAAAGTTTGATTCACTTCATTGGGGGAAGAGGTTGAATAGCAGAGAGCAGATTTTCAGGCAAATAGGGCAGTGCCACTTATTGGCATAGCATCAGGGGCTCTTAAAGGTGAGCATACTTTTCAGATAATGGAGGTGGGAGACAGGAGTGTATATGAAACACAGTTGAGAAAATTAGAATAAAATGACACTGGGTTTTACCCCAAAATACAGTCATATTCTGAACAGAAGGATCTGAGAACTTGAAATTTGAAATTTGCAACTTCAAGGAAGAATCATCAAAGACAATTACCTGGTACAGAGTCCCACAGTGATTGGCTGGAAAAAGTGTGTTCCCTGCACTGGTCTGAGTTTTCTAACATAATGTGATTGGAGGGTGCAAGTGGGGAAGAGAACTGGCACTTAGAAAGCCTCTCTCCTCCAAAATGACCTTTCTCATCAGCTCATGGATACCTCAGATGCCACCAAGTTTTGTGTTTGGTAGAAGGAAAGGTGTGAATGACCAGTTATGGAGTGCCTATCCTATGCCAGTTTCATGCCATGGGATTTACATACATGACCTCATTTGCACTTCATGATATCCTCTGAGGTAAAGATGCTTAATCCCCATTTCCAGATGAGAAAGTTAAAGCCAGGAGTGATTCAGGATCACTTCTAAGACCACACAGCCAATAAGAGGCAGAGCCACCGCTCAAGCTCTATCTTTTGGCACCAATGTCCCCCATCTTTGCCCTATACCATGCTGTGTCTATTTTACTTAACACTTTATCTCTTGGTAAAAAGGTCATCACCCCTAAAACAGGTTTAGATGTCACAAACTTTGCCCATTCATTTAATGCACATCTATTGAGTATTTTGTTGGATTCATTCATTCACTGGATATATACTGATTCCAACTGTGTGCCAGGCACTGTGCTAGGCACTGAGATACATCAGCAAAGCACCGAGATGTGACCCCTTGCCTGATGGGAGAAGGGGACACAAAATAATTAAATAAAATAATTACAAGTTGTAGTTGTGGAATGTGCTGTGAAGGAAATATGAAGGAGGTTGGGACAGAGAGTAGTAAGGGAAGGGTGACCCACATTAGAAAGATGACATTCAGGACAAGCGCTAAAGAATAAGAGGGGCAGCCATGGGAGCTGAGAGAAGCGGATTCCAGGCAGCATGAACAACCCATGAAAAGATCCAGAGCATAAAACAAGGTTGGAGAAGGCTCATCAAACTGGACAAAGGTGAGTGTAAGAAGCGGGTATGCAGGATGCCTGAGAAACAGGCAAGGCCAAATCCTGCAGGGCCTTGTAGGTTCTCTGGGACTCAGGGTTTCATGCTATGTGCAAAGGAAGCCAAGACAAATTTTAATCAGAAAAGGGATGTGATCCAATTATTCCTTTAAAGATTTATCTGGCTGCACATGGACAACAGACTGCTAGGGCTACTGGTAAAGACAGAGAGTACAGGTAGGAGGCTGCTGCGGTATTACAGGGAAGGGACAAAGAGGCCTAGGTTAGTGGAGTGGTATATCATGGAGAGAAGTAGCTGGCTCTGAGGTCTTCCAGAGTTTGCCCCAAAAGGAGTTGCTAATAGATCACATATGAGAGGTAAAGAAGAAGGTAACTACTGGGTTTCTGCTGAAATTAGATAGATAGTGGCACCATATTTTCAGATTCTTTGATACGGAAAGAAAGAGAACAATAGTTTTGATTTTGAACTTTTGGTTTTTGAAATTCAACTTGTCTTTGAGACATCCATGTGAAGATGTCTAGTAAAATCCAGCTGTGTGAGTCTGGGACTCAGAAGAGAGAGCAGTTCAGGAGATGCCAGTTTTGCAGTTGGTGAAATAAATAGAGAGAGAGGAAAAGTTGATGCTTAGAAGTCTGGTGGAGGAGGAAGATACAGCTCAGAAGGATGGGAAGGAGCAGTCAGTGACGTCTGAGTCCAAACAGGAGACGATGACATCAAGAAGAGAAACCATCTTAAAAACCATCCTAAAATTGCTGAGAAATAAAGAAAGATATGAGAGTAAAAAAAGGTAAATAAGATACAGTTCTCATCCCAAAGAAGTTCACAGTCTTATAAGAAAGACTGATATGATTGATAAAGGAATAAAAAGCTAGGGTAACATTTACTGACAACTTACTCTGTAACAGGAACTAAGCTAAGCGATTTATATACATGATCATCGAAGCCCACAGTGCAATAGGAATCATTATCCTCATTTTACAAATGAAGAAACTAGGTTCTAGCGTTTGTAGCCCATTAAAGGTCAGAGAGCAAGTAAGGGGGAGAGTCAGGATTTAAAGGTAGATGGTGTGAATCCCAAGGCACACTCCTAACCACACAGTTGCAGACATAGACATGTCGCCCATTCCCTATTAATAGCTCTCCTAGGCTCTCTCCTGCCGAAATGGTTCCTCTCCCTTATTCCCATGCATGTCCTTGCTCAGAACCTAGGACAGCTCTTCTCCCTGCAGTGACCTTGTTCAGTGTGGTGCTGATGCTCAAGGAGGCAGCGCCGGCATTAGGGTTCATTAACATTTTACCAACCCACCTCCCCCTCACAGCTACAAGATCAAGGTTACCAGGACACTAAGCCTTGCCCCAGGTCCCCGCAGGTGCCCTAACACCAAGTCCTGTCCTGGAGATATTTAATCTCCATTTTAAACCAGAAACTGATCAGATCAGTTCCATTTGAAACATGGTTTCAATGTGGGAGAGCCACAAAGGGAGTAATCATTGCTGATAAAACTGAGAAAAATTGAAGAAAAAGCTATTTTAGCTTAAATTGTTTCCTATAAAACAGTTTTAAAGGTAAAAGGTACTATCTTCTTGTCAATGCCAACATTTCTCTCGCTGGATGAATGAAATTATGTGTCTGTCAATGATGCAATCACTCCAAGAAGGAAGTGATATTTGGTTTGATTTCTGGCAAGGAAGGATTAGGTCTGATGAAATATCTGACGTTATGGGTGCATAAAACCACATCTGCACAGGACACAAGGGAACATCTCCAAAGTTCTACTGCCTGCAATGAGGGTGCGTCCAGAGCGCTTAAGCTTTGCCTACACTCACGAGGCTCAATTACCTGATGAATATTTTTCATTGATTTTTTTGCCCATTGTGTGAGCGACACACACAGCCAGAGACTCTATGCTACTGCTTTCCCCCTATTACCTATTATGCAAACTCCACCTGGCTGCCAGCAGCCAATATCCAGATGGACACCTCTGCTCTTTCCCCCATAACTTCTAGCAGGACCATCTTGCTGATCCAACAGTGCCACAGTCTAGCACCTGTTCATCGGAGTTCAGTTGTAGCACAACATCAAAACCGGAGATGCCTCATCCTGCACAAAACCTCAACAATCAAGGCTCCTGACCTGAGGGTGCCAGGCACCAGCCTGCCAGCTGCACTCCCTTGTTCTCTATGTGCCAGCTCAGTCCGTGGCAGGTAATGCTCTTGCAGCTACGTGGAGGGCCCCGAGATCTACAGCTGCAGGAATAAACCAAAGGAATTGCTCTGAAGGGTTAAAAGGGAGAGAATCAATCTTTATTTCATAGATGCTGAGCTGACACTCCCAACTGCCAGCTTCTGCCCAGAAAACCAGAAACGAGAACTAGATGCAGAGGCGTGGCTCGGGCACACATGGCTGTGCTTACTCAGGAGAAGTGGAATTCTCTAAGACAGTAAAGGGCATCCGTGTCCCACCATATGGGATAGCTTTGGTGCTGTTCTCGGATTTTTTCATGCCCGGATCTTCTCAAACTAATATAGTGGACCTAAGTTATGTACACCCTTTGGAAAACTGTCAATGTAGAGCTCACACCACACCGAAATCATAAGTATTTAGAAGCAGAGAAGGGCAGGAGAAAAAAATGAAGGAGAATTCAGAAGGAAGAGTTTAACAACTTTCATGGATCCATCCAAACAATATAAGCAAATGTCCTTTCTTTCCCCCAAATAGTCATACAAACAAATAATAGGAATTAAACTTTTTTTTAAATAAAGTTTTTTCTAAATTATGCCATTATACAACGTCACATTTTCTCTCACTTCCATCCTTTTCCTCCTTCTTCACCCCCACCCTGCCTCTAAATAAATCAAATTTACAGCCTCAGAGGTGGTCGTTATAATATGCAATATTATTTCATGAGCTAGCCAGAAAGAAAGAAAAGAGATGCTGTCAGTTAAACCTTGATACACACCTTAATTTCAGAGATGTTAAATGTAAAAAAAAAAAAATCTACTAGCAACAGTACACACATGCGCATGTGCACATACACACACACATCATACTCATCAGTTAATTTCTGCAGCAAGGGTGAAAAACTGTCATGAAGAGCCAATTTTCCAAACAGACTAGTTTGTGCCACGCCTCAGAAGCAGGGGTGAGAGTCTGGCGTTTATTTCATGGCATACATTTGCTGCCTGAAAGACAGCTCGGAACACCATGGACAGATAATGGGCCACATTTCATATCTGAGAAATGAGTCTGATTTTTAAAACTGAAAGCAAAAAGAGACATTAGACTTGCTTTCACTCCTGCCACTGACTGGCAGGGCAATTTTCATCATACCTATTCCTCTCATTTTCCTCTTTTCTTACATTCACCTTTATTCTCTCTGTTTTGTTTGTTTGTTTTACATCAAGTCTCATTTCGTTGTTGCCATACCTCATGAATGTGGCCTGCCTCCAAGGTACTTAATAATAACGTATTGTCCATGCTTATTACATTTGATAGGAAGTAATTGTATTGAAGCCCCTTTTGTCTCCTGGTTTGCAAGTAATCTTGTGTCACCATGCCAGTAATCCTGTCCCTAAGAAAGTACTATTTTTAGCATCACACCTATTGGTTATAACCAAGGAGATAATAATGAGAATTTATGAGGCTGAATAGCAGGTACAGTAAGCCCATCTCCAAAACAGCCTGGTACTTAACTATAATGAAGATGATTTGTATTTATTTGGCATAATGTTCATGACAAATAATAGTGGCCATTTTCTCTTCTAGACTAAGAATTTGTTTAGATCAACTCATTGCACTGGTTATTTGTTAAAGCCTTAACTAGGTCACATATACAAAATTTGTGCCAATTAATTGAAATTTAATTACCCATCAAGTCACCATTTATTAAGTGCCCAACCTTTGCCCAGACATCGAGGATAGGTCAATAGTGAAGACATATTACCTGGCCTGAAGTTTAGCAGAAACATTTGAATTAAACATGACTCACTGTATCAGTCCCTTCCAGCTGCTCTCACAAAATGCCACAGGCAGGGTAGTCACAGCATGGTCAGGTGAGGACTCTCGTCCAGGTTTCAAACTTGTCATAAACTCACATGGTGGAAGGGACTAGGGACCTCAGTGGGGTCTCTTTTATAAAAGTACTAATCCCATTCATGAAGACTCCACCTTCTTCACCTAATCACCTTCCAAAGGCCCAACCATCACATTGGCCATTAGAATTCAACACGTGAATTCTAGGAGGATACAAACATTCAGACCATGGCACCCATCAACTCTCAGACAGTTAAATTAGCACTGCCTTCCCATATTTTACCCACCTGATAGCAATTACTACCTTTTTCTCTGGATCCCTGTTCCCCTCAATTAAGACAGGCCCACCCTATAGCTACAGAATTCCCACTTCCTAATCCCACCAATATCCACAAAATCTATAATAATCTATAATAATAAAAGCATAACATGCTAATTAGATTAGGCATCTTTCCAGACATCCTTCTGGACGACCTTTTAGATGAAACCATGCAGCGGGGACTGAGGCAGCTGCCATGACAGCAGGGGCCTAGCCCCTTGCATGAAATTCATGCATTGGGCCTCTAGTATATTCATAAGAAGGAAAGAAAAAATGGAAACATCAATGAGAAGAATGACCTATTCCATTATTTATGCCTTCTGTTTCATTTCTCTGAGGGTGTCAAACAAAAACTAGAACATGTTTCAATGTTACTTTAACCATTTATCTTAGAAAATTTTAAATATATAAAGTAGACAGCATAGAATATGAACTCCAAGTACCTATTCCCAGCTTCAATAATTACCAACAATTCTGACATTTTCATTCCATCTCTGCCCTCCACCTTTTTCCTTATTACATTTCAAAGCCTAGATCTACTACCACTTCATCCATAAATACTTCAGTATTATCTCTAAGTGATTGGGACATTTTCCCTTTTAACTTCACCAGTGTCATTATATCTCATCCAACAAAATGAACAAGGATTTCTTATTATTGCCTAATAACTTGCAAGAGGGTAGAGAAGAGCTAGAAGTGGGGAGGAATGGTAGGGGCTGGGAGGAGGAGGAGAAGAGGAGGAAATGGGAGATATCTGTAATACTATCAACAATAAAAATATATTTTAAAATTAAAAACAAATTTTAAAGCACCAAAACACACTTGAAACAGTTATCCAAAAAAAAAATAAAAAATTGTTTTCAACCTATGGATGCCTCCAACCTCTATTATGAACAAGAACCCCATTTTAAAATCGAAAATGTTCATAGACCCCCCCTACTTGATAGTAGTGATACTCTTATCATCTACTGATTATAAAAAATGTAAATCATTTAAAACTCCCATAAATTCAGGGACCCTCTAAACAGATTTCTATTATGTTGATCATAACAATATATACACTTGAGATATAGCAAAGTGTCTGCCATGGAGATAACTACAACATTCTGAATTACATTAGATGCTCCCTTATTCACAGGATATATTCCAAGACTCCCCAGAGGATGCCTGAAACTTGCATAGTACCAAATTCCACATATATATTGTGTTTTTTTCTGTACATACTTACCTATGATAAAGTTTAGTTTATAAAGGAGGCACAGAAAGAGATTAACAACAATAACCAATAATAAGCTAGAACAATTACGACAATATACTGCAATTAGTTATGTGAACGTGGCCTTATCAGATAAAATAAGGGTGACTTGGGATACCAGTGACTCAGGGGCAGGAGCATATTCAATGTGGAGACACTGGACAAAGGGCCCAGTTGCATCCTGGGCAGGATGGAGCAGGATGGGGAGAAATTCTATCATACCACTCAGAGTGACATGCAATTTAAACTCCTGAATTGTTTACTTCTGGAATTTTCCATTTAATATTTCTGAACCGCAGTTGACCATGGCTAACTGAAACCACAGAAAGCAAAGCCACTGGTAATAGGAGACTACTGTATGCAGGTTGCAATCTGTCCCCTTTTGTCTCACATCCCAAAGCGTGTCCCCAGCAGAGAGCAAAGGTACGCACGTGCTGGCCCAGCCCCGTGCTCTCCTCTGGAGTGCTGACCCCAGTAATGAGCCAAGAGCTAGGGGCTAGGTACAGCTGACTCAAGCCAAAGAAGCCTGAGAAGTTGCGTGAGTTGATATACACAGTAGAGTTGATCAAGAAAGGGAGACTGTGAGGGAGGAATTCTTCAGGCTGACAGAGAAAGGCTGTGGGAGTTCACAGAAAGAAAAGAGCAAGATTTTTTGGCCAGATCTGCTCCTCTTTGCATCCTTCACCCTTTAACACTTTCAAAAGTGACTACAAAGTCCTCAAATTCCCATTCCAATTATTCTGGACACCAGGATTGGACAAGACGCACATGTATGTGAGACACGGTGCTGATTCAGTCAACATATTCCTTCCAGATCTACAACTCCACACAGCTCCCTCTCCTTCCCCATCCCACTGGGGTCCACAGTCCAGAGCTGTCCTCTAGGAGTATCTGAAAGTTTGGTTCCTAACACTTCAATTATAGGCTCTACTACCATGACCATCACACAATGATATCAAGACACTCTCCATTAAGTGCCTTGTCTACATAAATCCAGAAGGCAAGCAAGCACATTCCCCCCATAAGGGAATCTTTTAAGCTACAGATTGGTTCCCCAAGACTCACCAGAGAGTCCAGAGCACCATAATTTCTAGTAGTTATTAAGGTACGGGACCTCAATGGCCTACTGTCATGCTAGGGTCAAAACACCCACGGTGCACCTGCCTGGCGAGGCTGGTTGTGAAGAGAAGATGCGAGGCTAACTAGGACAGTGTCCTAAACTTGGAAGTTTGCAGCCCACACTGTTGGGGGCCCCCAACCCAACTCTCCTGCATCTATACATCATGCCATTTGATATTTCTGCTGATATTCTTTACTTGGGTCAAAGGCATTTTATTCAAGAACGTGTCAAATGCAACTTTTGAAATGGTGAAGGAATGAAGTGATTTGTTGCAAGCAGAACTGGCTTTGGGGAGTAGCTTCAATCCATCAATCAGAAAGAATTTGCAAACATTTTGGAGAGTCAATTCCCTAGAAAGGCAGCTCAGGAAGGGGTAGGGGGAAGAGTGGACCTGAGGAAAATGGTGAAGCTGTCAGCTAAACAGGGGCTCCTGCTTCAACCTTCACCTCCAATTTCCATACAGAGCTCTTCTCCCAATATTCAAAACCTAGAGGGGCAACTTGCCACAATCCAAAGGCTAAAGAAACTCTCTCCATCAAGCCTCTAGCCCAATATTCCTCTTTTTTTTCTAATTGCTCAACCAGAACATACTCCTGAAATGCATATCAGGAGGAACAAAAACAAAACAATAACCCATTGACACCAAGTCTAGCCCTGAGAAATGAATCCTGACCAGAAATGAATC
>PVJC01048386.1:0-12551 GCA_004026665.1 Murina feae | reverse complement strand
CGTGCCTGACCAGCCTGGGTGAGGGGCTTTAAGGCTGCCCACAGCTCCCATTGAGCCAACGTCCCAGCAAGGCTGGCTGGAGGCAGGTTCTGGAGTTTTTTCTCCTATAATTGATACTGTTCCTTGAAGGCCTGGGGTTATCTTCTATAATTGATACACTGTTCCTTTAAGGCGGCCTTCTAACTACTAACGAAGCCTCTGCCTCACCTCGCAGCGTCTATAATGAAACAATTGTTACTGTTACTGGTTAGGCCCAGCTGCTCTATCCTTCAGCTCCGGAGGATTCTGTGATTGTTACAATGTTTCAAAAAGCTGTGTTTCGCTAGAGGCAGTGTAATCGGAGCTGAGCTGAGGGGCTCAGCTTCACTTTCACTCCTGCCGCAATGGAAAGGGCTGTTTACTCAGGTCCGGGAGTGGCGGCCGCCATGTTGGCTGGGCTAATTTGCATACAGCCGCTCTGATTGGCTGGTGGGCGTGGCTTACCCTGTCTCGGAGAAATGGTTAATTTTAATATTTCGCTTTTATTAGTTTAGATATTTATTGAAGCTATAGAACATAACATCTAATGCTCTAGCGTGGACTTCAGTCTTAGCAGAATGGTAACCTCTGCTAAGCTGGTCAGTTTGCTATTATTTGGAGAGCCATTGCCCTATGTGGGTAGGTGGCACTACATCTATTCCCAGCCATTTCCCCCCTTGGCAGTATTCACTACTGAGTCAAATCAGGTTTTGTTTATCAGAATTTCAGTTATTGACAACTTATCACATTAACAGAGGCAAAAGACCTGTAAGAAAATCTGTGTCCACCAGAAGGGGGCCTGTTATAAAATGGAATTAAAGAAATAGAGTGAAAAAGGCAAATATTGTCAAAAGTCCTCCAAGAATGTCCATGGACGAATACAACCTAGCACAAAAGTGTATCTGTCCAAGTTAATTGGTTTGTGAATCTCTATTGAATAGTTGGATCCATTGTATCATTAAATATTTGAATTAAATAATGGACTTCCTTTGTTCTTATTTCATGCTCAATCAGCTTTCTGATTATAATTTGTGTTATCCTGTAGCTTGTTACATTGAGAAAATATGATATGTAGGAGAAATAAAGACAACTCACTCAATTATTCTTCTCATTATAAGTTTAAAATAGTAACATCATGTTTTATTTACTTGAGTTGCCTTTGAATAATCCTCTCGGTCTAATCCAGACTTATGCAAGTACAGGGTAGCATCTCATTCCCAGTGAGCAGCATATTGGCATTTTATAAGGTATTTCAGCTTCTGTGATCCAACTTCCTTGCAGACAAGTACTCTGCAGGATTTATATATATGTTTTTCTATATAAAATATTTTCTATATGTTTAGCCTAATACCTATCAAAATCACAAAGGATTTTTTATGAAATATTAGAAACCAGTTTTACATTTCATATGCATAAATAAATATGAAGGAATAATCAATACACTTTTTACAAATACGAACAGTGATTATGATCTTCCCTTGAAACGTTCCCCAAAAGTTCATTAACCTAGAATTAAAGAAACAATGTATCCCACAGTGGCTGCACCAGTCTGCATTCCCACCAGCAGTGACAAAGTGTACAATTATATGATCCATTACCTGTACATTGCTTTGTGTGCCCACCGCCCAAAGTCAAATCTTCCATCACCCTATATTTGACCCCCTCCATCCTTTGCTACCTTATACTCCCTTTCCCACTTGTAACATCCTACTGTTGTCCATGTCTATGGGTTTTTGTTTGTTTTTTCTTTGTTCAGGAGATTTTTTTCAATAAACAATTATTTAATACAATGGTAAATAAATAGTTAGAAACCTTTTAAATAAATAGTTAATTAAACACCTTCCTTACATCACACACATTTGTACATTGCAGACTCACACATGCATTTCAGATGAAGAACTAAAATTAAGTATATTTTAAAAGTAAGAAATAATAGTGGACAATAACTTTAGACTATTTGATAAGAAAGACTTTCTTAAGTAAAAACCAAACTCCAGATGCCATAATGCAAATGTTTACATAATTGACAAAGGCAAAATTAAAAATCCGCAATGGGAAAGTTTAACTTTAAAGATACAAATTCCAAGTAGAAGAAAATATTTTCAACACATATAAGAGTCATAGGACCATCCTCTATGTCACAATGAGAGAAAGATAATCCAACTCAAAATGAACAAATATTGCCCAGCAAGCGCGGCTCAGTGGTTGGGTATCGACATGTGAACATGAATGTGTTTCAGGTCCAGGTCGGGGCCACGCTGGGGTTCTGGGCTTGATCCCCAGTGGAGGCCGTGTGGGGGAGCAGCTGATGGATGATTCTCTCTCATCATTGATGTTTCTCTCCCTCTCTAATATCAATGAAAATATATATTTTTAAAACATGTAAAATAAATATGAAGAGCACATAGATTATAAAAATTTCCATACATGAGCAGTTGCTTGACCTCACAATATTTTAAGAAATATAATTAAGCAATATTGCTTATTTTAATCCATATTATTGACCATCACCAGAAAGATTGATTCCTGTTATTATGAAGGATAAAAAAAAAAAGGAATCAATCATAGGCTAAATAAGTACAAGGCTTTTTTTTAAAAAAGCCCAATTTTCAAATTTAATATTTGCATCCTCCTTTACATTGGATTTTCTCTTCAGGGCTCCATCGTAGAGTAAGAGTCACACATTGATACCCGAATGTGTGCACAGAATGTTCTCTGTAGAATTGTATATAATACTATGAAATAGAAAATAAACTGAGTGTCCATAAGAAGGTCATAACTGAACAAATTCTGATGCAACTAAGTTAGTATAGCCTTAACAATTAGTGGCACAGAGCTACAAATACTGGCAGGGATCCATTTCTAAGATATGAGGTCAAGGGGGAAAAGAAAGACAATCTATAAAGTATGTTCCTATTTATATAGTAACTAGGGGTCCAGTGCACAAAAATTTGTGCACTTGGGTGTTCCCTCAGGCTGGCCTGTGCCCTCTTGCAGTCTGGGACCCTTCAGGGGATGTCCACCTGCTGGCATGCCTGGTCAGCCTGGGTGAGGGACTGATGGCTGTTTGCAGGCTGGCCAAGCCCCCCAGTGTGGACCCTCACCCCATTGGGGTGTGGCAAACCTGGGTGATGGACTGAGGGCAGTTTTCAGGCTGCCCACAGTCCCTTCAGGTTTTGTGTCCCTACTAGGGTGCCTGACCAGTCTGGGTGAAAGGCTGAGCGCCGTTTTCAGGCTTTCAGGCTGCCCACAGCTCCCATTGACCCAAGGTCCCAGCGAGGCTGGCTGGAATCAGGTTTCTGGGGTTTATCTTCTATAATTGAAACACTGTTGCTTTGAGCCAAGGCCTAGGCAGGTAAGGAAGCCTCCTGTTTGTTTTAGCTCCATGGGTTCTATAATTGAAACATTGTTGCCTTGAGCAGAGGCCCAGCCAGCCTAGGCAGGCAGTTGCAACAGACGCCTGCTGTTTACTCTAGCTCCGTGGCTGCCAGCTGCCATCTTGGCTAGGTTAATTTGCATACAGCCACTCTGATTGGCTGGTGGGCATGGCTTGGCTGGTGGGCGTGGCTTAGGAATCTCAGAGAGATGGTTAATTTGCATATTACTCTTTTATTAGATTAGATCTTATGTGTGTGCATATGAATGTATGGAGGGTCTTTCCCAACTTGCTGATATATATCATATTATTTGAATATGTTGCAATAATGATTTATTTATCTATTACTAGATTAAGCACACTTTTTAAGTCATTTATGTTTTTACAGAGTATTGTAATACATTACTTAGGCCAAAATAAGCACCAATGAATAAATGTTACAGAGAGACACATGGATAGTTTCTGTAGTATATATTGGTACTAATGCAGCTTATATTGAAGGCAGGATGGCAATCTATCAATGATGCCATGAAAGGGGTACAGCATCCTAGGAAACATGTGCTGGTTGATACGCTTTAATTTATGATTCAAAGTGTGAACCTTGGATAATTAATCTGCATGTATTGCTTTAATCAGTTACCTACTACACAGGTGCTCTTAACTATGCTGGCTTTAACTTGGGCTTTCTTGCCTTGTTCACACATTTGGCAATAACATTACTACTAGAAAGGGAACTGGATGTTACATTTAAATATGTTCAAAAATATGGTACAAATTGGCCTTTTTTTCTTTAACCCATTAATCTTAGTGCCTTTTTCCAGTTCAAAAGACAAACAAATACCACATTTTCTAAGCTTACTAGCAGTGATAACAGAAACACAGAAAGCTGATGATGGAGAATTGTTGTGATGCAAAAAGAGGGGCAAAATGGTAGCAAGATTTTTATTGCAATAACATAAAAACAGTTTTAATTGACTTGAGTTTAAAAGTGGATTAAATTGTTCTCCTCGGGCATTGAACTATGACAATGAATTTGCAACTTCTAGATTATGATTTGGGCTAATACTATTTAAATAAATCTCACAACAGTAACTCCACTGCATAATAATTCTAAGAGCTGCTGTGGAGGAGAGGCTGTTCTATGACATGACCCGTGGGCTGAGCTCTGGACAGAACAGAGATTGCTTCCTGCAACGCCCCCTTACAGACTGCCTATTACAACTGATGTTCATTCTGACATAAATCATCATCCTCCCTTGTCTCCTGCTCTGTGCCGGCTCCTAAACAGGTTTTTGTCCTGACCTGGTCAAGCATGTAAAGTACTTTTTTGATCTGGTAGCATTCATGTACTAGTACACGTAACTATCCCCCTTTTTACTCTTTAAAATTTTCTGGCACCTGTCATGTTCTACAGAAAAAGAGTACACTTCATCTCGCAGCTGCCAAAGTTGAGCTTCCAATGTTTCCATAATATACTCCTTGCTAGTTGCAGACTGGAATGGCCTGCTTCTTTCTTTGGGCTTTTCCTGCTGTCTGCTTACAGAGCTATATTTTCAGTCTCCCGGTTTTTCCCTGGGTCTCTGTGTACTAACAGCTACTTAATATTTTTTAGTTCTCATTTTATTAAAGACTAGAAGCCCAATGCACAAATTCTTGCACCAGTGGGGTCTCTCAGCCTGGCCTCGCAATCCAGGACCCTCGGGGGATGTAGCAGTGTGCAAAGTAGCAGGCGGCCAGGGAGGAGCCTGAGCCAGAGCTGGGTGCCACTTTTGCTTATTCTGGCCCCACTGCGCCTGCCTGCTACTGTGGCTGCTTGGTAGCACTGTCCTGGAGGCGGGAGAGGCTCCTGGCAATGCAGCTGCGTTTGCCAGCAATGAGCCTGGCTTTAGGCTGAGCTGCTCTCCCATTGTGGAAGTTCACTGGCCACCAAGGGGCAGCTCTGATGTTGAGCCTCTGCCCCCTGTTGGTCAGTGCACATCATAGCGACAGGTTGTTCAGTTGCTTAGCCTTTTATATATACTAGTATTGATGTGATATCATCCTTATAGGTGAATGTTGTCTACTTCTGCTATTCAAAAATTACTTGAGCCCTAGCTGGTGTGGCTTGGTTAATTGGGTGTTGTCCTGAGCACAGAAAAGTTGCTGGTTGGATTCCCTGTCAGGACACATGCCCTGGTTGTGGGTTTGTTTCCCGGAGGAGGGCATGCAGGAGGTAGCCAATCAATGTTGCACTCATATAGATCTTTCTTTCTCTTTCTCTCCCTATCCTCTCCTCTCTTTCTAAAACTCAATAAAATTTTTTAAAAAATATTACTGGAGATAGGGAAGCTTTTTGAAGTTTTATATAAAATTATATAGAATTTTATATATAGGTTAGTTTATCTACAATATAAAATAATCCATTTTTAAAAGTTCAAAGATAATCTTAAACCTAAAAGATTAACTACACATATTTTAAAAATATTTTTTTAGGAGAAATCATGCTATATAAGTATTACTATGTGAAAACATTCTTTTCCCTTTTATTACCAATGGGAATTATGATTTATGGTAAGTGGTTTGGACTTTATGTTTATTGAGAACAAACATAGATTCAACAGGACATTTGACATTGTCCTAAGATAATTATGTTGCAATGTGTTTCTTTTTTAATAAAGCCAATTAATCTTAGAGTTTAATAGTGTTGGTTTTTCTAAGGTGAATGTGTTTTCACTCCGTGATTAATTAGTGTCATTACCACTTAACTGCCCTGATTAAACATCTGTTTAAGTACCATACTCAAATAATTTGTGTATAACAATTTATATAAACCTAAATTGAAATTAGTTATGGAACGTGTAAGTATCAAAATAGAACTTGTATATGTTTATGAAATAGTCATGTATGTATATATATATATATGTATATATCTATATTAATCTATATATATGTATATGCATACATGTATATATATGCATGTATGTATACATATTATATAGCTAGAGACCAGGTGCACAAAAATTCATGCACTTGGGCACGTCCCTCAACCCAGCCTGTGCCCTCTTACAGTCTGAGACCCCTCAGGGGATGTCCATCTGCTGGCAGTCAGACATTCCTCTGGCACCCCAGGAGCCCTTGGGGGATGTGCACTTGCCAGTGGGGAGCAAGCTTAAGCTGCAGTCAGACATCCTTAGCGATGGAGGCAGGTGAGGCTCCCGCCACCACTGCTGTGCTGGCAGCTGGCAGCCTGGCTTGTGACTGAGCAGAACTCCCCCTGAGGGAGTGCACTGACCACCAGGGGGCAGCTCCTGCATTGAGGGTCTGCCCCCTGGTGGTCAGTGTGTGTCATAGTGACCAGTCATTCCCAGTTGTTCTGCTGTTAGGATCAATTTGCATATTACCCTTTTATTATATAGGATAGAGGCCTTGTGCATGGGTTGGGGCCAGCTCTTTTGCCCTGAAGGGTGTCCCAGATCAGGTTGGGGTGCTGCTGGGGTGCTTAGCCAGCCTGGATGAGGGGCTGAGGGCTGTTTTCAGGCTGATCACATCCCTTTCAGGGTGGGGGTCCCTGGCCAACTTGGGTGAGGAGCTTATAGCTTTTTGCATGCTGATCAAGGCCCCCAGTGAGGACTCTCAACCCATGGGGATGTGGCCATCCTGGGTGAGGGGCTGATGTCCGTTTTCAGGCTGGCCATGCCACCTGGTGACCCCAGCTCCCAGCCTCTCCTTTTTTCTTTTTTCTTTTTTTTTTTTTCAGCACCTCCTTGAATGTAGGCCAGGGCAGGCTGGAAACAGTTATCTGGAATTTATTTATCTTCTATAATTGAAACTGTAGCCTTAAGCAGAGCACAGTGCCAGCCACAGCAGGCGGGAAGCTTGGCTTTCTCCATTGCCAGGGGCAACCCAAGCCTCCTGCTCGCTCCAACTCTGTGGCTGCAGCCGTCTTAATTTGCATACTTGCTCCTGATTGGCTGGTGGATGTAGCAGAGTGTGGGAGTGACAGAATGGTGGTCACTTTGCATCTTTTTCTTTTATTAGTGTAGATTGTATATTTCCTGTGCACATACACAAAAAAGTTATCAACCTTTAACATATATTTCTCTTGATACCATGGTTTAAAGTATCATATAATTTTGAAGTAATAATCATTAAGTCAAAATTCACCTTTCGAAATTGTTAGTCCTCTATCTGTAAGGACATATCAAAGAGCATGTGAATACTCTTACATTGCTAGTAATTCCTACCATAAAGAGTTTGGGAGAAAAAAGAACATTTTATTCATTCAACAAATATTTATTATCTACATTATGCTAGTTACTATTCACTTGGAAAACATTAGAAATTAAAACAGTCAAAGAACCCCATGCTTATGAAACTTATGTCTTATAGAGGATAGAGGGTCAATGAAAAATGAACATTGTAATGTATAATTAATCAGTAAATTATATAGTATACTCAGAAACCACCATCTGTACGGTTCAATTAGGCCTGACACCTGCATTTCTGGTCTGTGAGTTAAGTTTTCTTTTATTTATTTTTATATATATTTTAAGCGGTTGAAAACTTCAGATTTTATGACATGCAAACTTACATTCCCGTGTCCATAAATTAAGTTTTATTGGAACATATCCATGATCATTAGTTTAAGTATTCTTTTAACTGCTTTTGCACTGAGAGTGTTGAGTAGTTGACGCAGAGACCATATGGTCTGCAAGGCTTAAAATATCCTATTTGGTCCTGTATAGAAAACTTTGCTGACCCTTTATTAACTTAGTAATATTTTATTTTTTTGCCAAAATTCACAGTTAATACGTGTTTCCAGAGATAGATGTATTGATATATAGATTTCAGTTTATTAGTACTTCATTTTGCTAAAGGCTTCATTTTGCTAAAATAAAAATTCAAACATAGGGTTGTTTTCTGGTAACAAACATAAAGACAGCCCATCTGGCCTGCCAAGTATCTTCATTAGTAGATAAAATACTGTCATATAACTATAGAATTCAAACTACGATTTGCATTAAACTAACAATTATGGGGAACTTACTATGTGACAAATGTGTTAGTTGTATCGTCAAATTAAGTTCTCAAAATTATCCGCTGAAATCGGTGCTTTCATTTCCATTTTATAGAGCAAGACAACTGGGGCACTGGGAATTTGAGTGACTTTCCCAAAAGTCCAGTTGGACATAGTGGGAGGTTGAGCTTTAATCAAATCCTAATCTCTTGACTCTAAATCTGGTTGTTCCCTAGATCCTAGCGCTATCTCTAAATCCTTCATTGTGCAGAGTATTGGCTGGACAGCTTCTTAACAATGCTTAGCAATCAATAATACTGAAATTTAAGTATTATAAGCAATTAAGGGTCAAACAATTAGGACTGCCATCTAAGTCTAGAATACAGTTAGTAAATTAATCTCATTTTATTGGCCAGATACTATAAACAGACATGCTACCTTCTTAATGATTTCAACTCTGCTTTTATCACAGAAATAATATGTATACTTGATAAATCCCCCACCCCATCTTGGCTTTTTTTAAATGTTTGTTTACTCAGGAATACTAGTTACTATTTATTTTTATAAACCAAGTTTTTGCATGAGTTGGTGGAGTGGACGAGAGAGTGGTGGTGGGGCAGATAAAGAGTTTTAAGATAAGCCAAGAAGAAAGATCAAGGGTAGAGGAAACAGGAATCACTTTCAAGGACTGTGACGGTAATAACCATAGATACGAGAAGGCTGTAGGCTCAGGTAAAAACAGAGCATTCAGATAAACAGGCTGTGTGAAAGTATAAAGTAAACCTCCAAGGATCTTTGGGGTTTATGCATGCAGTAGCATGACTAGAATGGAGGCCAAGGCGAGGTTTATTTATTTGAGAATTTAAATCAGGGGTCCTCAAACTTTTTAAACAGGGGGCCAGTTCACTGTCCCTCAGATCGTTGGAGGGCCAGACTATAGTTTTTCTAAAAAAACTATGAACAAATTCCTATGCACACTGCACATATCTTAATTTGAAGTAAAAAATCAAGGCAGCAAAAACACCCAGCGGGCCAGATAAATGTCCTCGGCAGGCCACGTGTAGCCTGTGGGACGTA
Source organism: Murina feae (assembly GCA_004026665.1). Taxonomy (NCBI): domain Eukaryota; kingdom Metazoa; phylum Chordata; class Mammalia; order Chiroptera; family Vespertilionidae; genus Murina; species Murina feae. Next base: position 3,084 of record PVJC01048386.1, on the reverse strand, counting down.
GTTTGAAGACCCCTGGTAGGAGGAGGGCTCTGGGTATTTCATTTTCACAAAATATTAAATATGTTTCCCATATTTCTAAGTGTTCTAAGTAAGGATGGAATCATAATCTATATCAATATTTTCCATTTGTGAACTTTTCCTATTCCCATCTTTCTAACTCTGTTTCTATTTGTCTCTATTCTGCAAATTGGATTTATAAGCCAAATCAAATTATTAGTGAAGTTACTGAATCATTCATTCAGAATATTTCTGAGGATCTTTCTCAGATCAGATACCATGTTAGTCCTGAGAATGTATTAATATACATTCCCATCGTGATTGATTTCCTCTGTGAGTTGACATTTTATTGCAGAGACAGATAGCAAACTATTTATTACATAATTTATTACCTAGTTAAAAGTACTCAAAGTCTTATGAAGGGGGGACATAGAGGGTACTTTGAAAGCTTTTGAAGGCACTGATCTAGTCAGCATTACGTTTTTGAAGATGTAATCATTAGGCCTAGAAATGAACAATGTGTAGGGGTTTCTTTCCGTGTGAGGCCGGAGCTGACAGAAGAAAGAATACTTGGATAAGCCCTGTAGGTGGGGGGAGAAGAGCACACCTGTCTAAAGAATGGAAATGAATGCAATAGTCTGTAAGGTAGAGAACGAGGCGGAGGGAGAAGAAAGATGAGACCCAGGGGCTAGGCAGGGTGAGGTCGCGCATGTGCTTTAGAACTATGTCCAGGAGTTTAAGTTTTATCCTACCAACAAACTGAATTAAGTGATTTTAAACAGAAGCAGGATTTTGGAAGGGACACTCCAGAAACAAGAGAAATTGGAAGAACTCCAGAATAAATGTATAAGACTGAGTAGAAAATAAAGATATCCAGGTGGAAGATAAAATAAAGGAATAGTGGCAAGGGCAAGAAAAGTAGAAAGGTGTGACATATATTTAGAAAATAGCATTATATGTTGCTAGTCATTAATTGGATATGGGAGGTGAGAAAGAAGTTAAAAAATGGTTGTAGCTTTCTATCACTGAATGAATGAATGTACTAGTTACTGTCTTGGCACCAGAGGTTGGTGGGATATATCCATGACTTCAGTTTTGAGTTATGAGTTTGAAGTGGCTGTGTGATATCTAAGTCAAGAGATCGAGAATTTAATTACATGTGAGTCTGATGCTTAGTGGAAAGTCCCAGCAGGAGATACAAGTAGCAAAGTAATCATATAGACCTGCTAGTATAAGTCTTGGTAGTGGGCTATGCAGAAGACGTGGTGAGAACATATCTAGAAACATGCCCTGAAGGTCTCCAGGTCCTATTAAGGAAGATAAGCCAGTTTTTAATGCTACTGAGAGATCAAGGAACACAAATACTGAAAAATACCTCTTAGATATAGAAACATAGAGGTTATTAGTGACTTTGCAAGATATATTTTTGTTGAAAGGGGCAGACTGGAAACATGTTTAGGCATAAATTATAGGTGAAGACATGTAGAAAGCATATATAGATAGCTCATTTAAGAAATGTCTATGTGAAGAAAAGGAACTTTGATAGTGATGTTACTTGATGTATTATATAGGGTTATGTGTTGATACTAGTAATATAGTAATGTGGGCAGAGCCCTAACTGGTTTGGCTAGGTGGATAGAACATCTGCCTGTGGACTGAAGGGTCCCTGGTTCGACTCCGGTCAGGGGCATGTACCTTGGTTGAGGGCACATCCCCAGTAGTGGTGTGCAAGAGGCAGCTGATCGATGTTTCTCTCTCATCGATGTTTCTAGCTCTCTATCCCTCTCCCTTCCTCTCTGTAAAAAAAATCAATAAAATATATTAAAAAATAAAATAAATTAAAGGTACTAGAAAAAATATTTAAATAATATATATTTCAATGCTAAATGGCATCCAGTAGAAAGGAAGACATTGGAGTTTTAATAAAATGGTATAGTTTTACTCAGTTCAGTTTGTTATGACAAATTACTATAGACTGTGTGGTTTAAGCACATTTATTTCTTCTCACAATTCTGAAGGCTGGGGAATCCTAAATCAAGAGACTTGGCAGGTTTGGTGTCTGATGAGAGCCCACTCTCTGGTTTTCAAATGGCTGCCTTATCCCTGTCTACTAGTACTTATGGCAGAGAGAGGAAGCAAGCTCTCTTGTGACACTTCTTGTAAGGGCACAATTTCCATCATGAGGGCTTCACCCTCATGACCTAATTACCTCCAAAGGCTCCATCTCCGAATACCGTCACCGTGGGGTTTCAGCATAAGAATTTTGGGGGACCACACATATGCACAATTTATTACATGTATTATGTAGTAGTTTGCTCTTAAAATTTAGGTGACATCTGTTGTGACACCAAAATTAATAATGGCTCTTTTCAATAACACTGTAGGGTTTAGATAGTAAAGTACATGGTCATCCCAGATACAGAAGAAGGAGGTAATAATCTAAACTAATAAAAGCGAAATAGTAAAATTAACCGTTTCTCCGAGACGGGTAAGCCACGCCCTCCAGCCAATCAGAGCGGCTGTATGCAAATTAGCCCAGCCAACACAGAGGCCGCCACTTACGGACCTGAGTAAAGGGCAGTTTCCATTGCGGCAGGAGCGAAAGTGAAGCTGCGCCCACTCAGCTAAGCTCAGCTCCGCTTAAACTGCCTCTAGTGAAACACAGATTTGAAACAATATAACAATCATAGAATCCTCGGGAGCAGAAGGAAAGAGCAGCCCGGGCCTAACCAGTAAAAGTAACAATTGTTTCATTATAGATGCTGCGAGGTGAAGCAGAGAGGAGGCTTCGTTAGTTAGAAGGCCACCTTAAAGGAACAGTGTATCAATTATAGAAGATAACCACAGGCCTTCAAGGAACAGCATCAATTATAGGAGAGAAACCCCAGAACCTGCGTCCAGCCAGCCTTGCTGGGACATTGGGTCAATGGGAGCTGTGGGCAGCCTTAAAGCCCCTCACCCAGGCTGGTCAGGCACGCCAGCAGGTGGACATCCCCCGAGGGGTCCCAGACTGCGAGAGGGCACAGGCCGGGCTGAGGGACCTCCCGAGTGCACAGAGCGGCTGCAGGGCGGGACAGCGCAGGACCC
>PVJC01048385.1:0-12543 GCA_004026665.1 Murina feae | reverse complement strand
ACCTATGCTCTCTAATCTGGTAGCCACTAGCCACATGAGGCTATTTAATTAAACAAAATTTGAAGTTCAGTACCTCAGTCATACTAGCTACACAAAAATGTTCTGTGGCCACATGGGCTAGTGGCTGTCACTCTATCATCACAGAAAGTTCTGTTGGAGAATGCTAGACCAAGCTATGCAGAATTTCAGTTTGTTTATTTTTTTGAATAGTACATTAGTATTATTGTATGTATTTGTTTTATCTTCTCTGACTTTAATTCATAAAGCAAATAATAAGTAAAGCTTGTTTCTTTAAAAACATCAAGTTTTTCACTTTCCTGGGCCTTAGTTGATTGTTTGGTCTCTTATATCAGTGGCGTTTATTGAGAACAAGATCCCCAACCTGACTGAAGTTAATAGATTTTCTTAATTAGGGAAGTAACAGGATATAGAAGATTGAATGATTTCAAAGAGCTTCTAGCCTAATTGGAAATGTAATTGATTGTGTTCTGCCAGATGTCATTTCAAGAATGTCTTTTTCTTTTAAGATGCTAAAGAAAACCCTTACGGTGAGGATGACAATAAGAGCCCATTCCCCCTGCAGCCCAAAAACAAACGCAGTTATGCCCAGAATGTGACTGTCTGGATCAAACCCAGTGGCCTGCAGGTAATAGTACCGTTCACGTTGCTTTCCACTGGGGACAGGAGGAGGGATTCTGGCAGGCAGGCAGACATTTGATCCGATTTTCCTTCCCTTTGATACTTACTAATTCATTTACTTCTAATGTTTGTCATTATTTCCAAAAAGGATTGAGGTGGCCTACGGTAAGAAATGTAGACAGCAAAATCATTTTTTACAAAATTTAGAGCAATATAAAACCTAGAGGAAGGGGGGAGACAATTGTTCCGGGAACCCAAGGCAAAATAATTGTCCTGAACAATTTGGCTGCGAACTACCAAGGTCAAAAAAGAAACAGGTAGGGTTTTATGTTATAATGGGTTATATGTCTGGTTAAAGGAAGTATGTCCGTTTCTCTAGAAGAGACACATTTCCCTGGCATTGAATTGTAATGTGAAATTTTGGACATGCTGAGACATTGAATAATATAATGGGTGTTATCTTTAACAACAATTTCAATCAAGATGTAAAAATCTTCATGCGGTTATTTCTTCCATTTCCACAGTAGAGCCCAAACCATAGCATTACACTGTAATTCCACAAAAACACTTGCATGGGAAGCTGCGAGTAGGTTATTACCAAGGTGTGCTACTTTCAGGCAAGGTACTGAGTGACATTTCTTTTCCAAAAAGTCCTTTGTGCCTATATTTTAAAATCACTTGGAGCCTTTGCTCTCATTTGTTCCTCCAATGAACCCAGCTTAAGCCAGAAGAGAAGAGGTAGTCAGGCCTCGTGACAACAGAAGTGGCTGCTGTTGATGGCATAGTCCCCCTTTTCACAGAGACTGGACAATCCTGCCATGGCTAAGGGAAGAGGGATCTCTTCACTTTGTTGGGAAATCAGGTTCTCCCTCTTTCCTATCACCCCTGACCTAAGCACTTCCCTATTGGAAGGATAGCTGATTTTTTCCCCCTAATTTTTCTAAAATTATTTTAAAATTTTTATTTTAGGCGAGGTGTATTTTTTTATTGTGATGAAATACACATAACATTTACCATTTCAACCATTTTTAAATATACCATTCAGTGGCATTTTGTATAATCACAATGTTATTCAATCACTATTACTATCTAGTTCCAGAATATTTTATCACCCCAAAAGGAAGCCCTGTACCCATTAAGAAGTCACTCTATTTTCCCATCTTCCCCCAGCCCTTGGCAACCACTCATCTGCTTTCTGTCTCTTTGGATTTGCCTGTTCTGGATATTTCATACAAATGGAGTCATGTGACATGTGGCCTTCTTGGTTTGGTTTCCTTCCACTAAGCACAATGTCAGTGTTCATTCGTGTGTAGCATACATCAGTACTTTTCCTTTTGGTGCTGAGTAATATTCCATTGTATAACCATGCCTCATTTTGTTTATCCAATCATTCAGTTGATGGCACTTGGATTGTTTCTACCTTTTTGCTGTTCAGAATAATGCTGCTATGAAAATTCATCAATTAATGTTTTTCGTAAGGTGTTGTACTATTGTAACTAAGTAATCATAGCCAAATCCAAGGTCATGAAGATTTGCCCTTGTTTTCATTTAAGAGTCTGAAGTGTAGAGTTGTAGCTCTTGCATTTAGGTCTCTGGTACATTTTTATTTTTTTGGTGTGAAGTAAGGGTCCAACATCATTCTTTTCCGTTTGTCTATCTAGTTGTTCTATGTGTCTATGTAGTTGTTCTATGTGTCTATCTAGTTATTCTGTGTGTCTATCTAGTTGTTCTGTGTCTGTCTCGTTGTTCTATGTGTCTACCTAGTTGTTCTGTGTGTCTATCTAGTTGTTCTAGCACCGTTTGTAGAAGAAACTGTTCTTACCTATTGAATGGTCTTGGCAACCTTGTCAGAAAAGCAGCGGCCATATATATAATTACTTGGTGTGTTTTCGAGAGACAAGCTAATCTCTGTCACCAAGGGATTTATTATCAAGCACTTTGAAGGAGGGAGGTGCTGTACTAACAGTGAACAGAACAGTGACATTAATTCATTTTGACACTGCAGCTCTATTCATATTTTCACTTCTTTAAACATTTAGAGCCATCCTTTTGTATTCTTTCCCCTTTACCACAGAAATCTAATGTTGAATTTGTTTTATCCTTGATAGACAGATGTACAGAAGATTTTAAGAAATGCAAGGAAATTACCTGAAAAAACACAGACATTCTATAAGGTGAGACTATCAGAATTACAGTGGAAGAGGGTGACCCCTGGGATGGGTTAAATGGTTCACTATAGTTAGTGTAGGGTCATAGAGTGAACATGGACAGGTGTTACAAATAGATGGCTTGTGCTTCAGTTTCTTCATCAGTAAAGTCAGTAGAAGTGATGGGTCCATTTTTTGCCCTAAAATCCAAGAATGAGAAGTGCTTAAATGGCCTGGTTCTGTGCAGAGGGCTTCTCTGTGTTGGTGCTGCTAGACTGGCTAAAGGAAGGAGCGGAAAGGACCTTAACCCCCAAAGCCCTTACCCTTTTCACCATTCCCATGTAAGTATCCAGCCTAACCCCAGGCTGCCATGAATGTGACTTCCTGGGCTGGTGATTGCCCAGGACATTCTTATTGTACCAGAAAAGCTGCTCCTGGGAATGACTTCTAAAAGTGTGCGTTTATGAATTGCAAAAGGATGGCCCTCAGGAATCATACCTAGCTAACCCAGAACTATTGGTGGAAGGAATAAAGGTTACAAGGTGGGAGGTGGATTGTGGGGCCTTTAAGCTCACTCATTTCTCCCCTGTCCTTCCGGTGTTTGGCTGAAATCAAATTAAGTAGCAGTGTGAGGTATGCTGTTGTCAGTTGTACCCTAGTTTGCTAAACTTAAAATGTGGTCACACAGACAGCCCTAGGCTAGCATTTCTTCCAGAGAACATACATGCTACTTTGTCTGGATATTATTTCATTACCTTTCTGTCACTATTGTCTTCAAACCTAATTATGTAGTGAGCTGGTGAAATGAAGGAAGAGCAACCTTACTCAGAGTTCAACACCAGCGAGCTGGCCAGCCTGCCATGCCCCCTAACTGGAAGCCAGCTCACACAGGCCCTTGGTGACCATTCTGGCTGTGGTCCTTCCCCCTGCAGAGCTTTCTACACACAATCACCAGCTTCTGTTCAAGATGACACACTTGTACTTTGGCCTTTTCAACTTTTCACTTATTTAACAGATGATGGAGAAGTGATCAGAAAGCCCATTTCTCTTTTCTGGATTTATATAATCCCACATGTCACAGCCGGAAAGGGCCTCTAGCAGGCAATTGCTTCAGCCCCCGCAGTGGGCCGGGAAGAGGTTATCCTTCTCACTTGGTGAATGAGGCCACTGAGACCCGGAGAGGCTATACACATTGCCCAGATCGCACTGCTAAGTGTGCTGAGTGGTTGATGGGACACTTCCTATTTCTCTGCTTCCATTCACTACCCTACTTTTTTTGTTTGTTTCGTTTTTAGAGAGAGAAAGAAACATTGATGTGAGAAAGAAATATCTGTCGGCTGCCTCCTGGCACACTCCCCACCTCTGATCGAGGCCCAAACCTGGGCATGTGCCCTGACCAGGAATCAAACTGGCAACCTTTTGGTGCATAAGTCAATGCCCACCCAACTGAACCACACAGCCCGGACCCTCCTTTCTTTTTGTGGCTGTCTCTTGGTCAGGATTCTGACTCCTCCAGGGCCTCCTCCAACGTGTTCATGTCCAGCAGGAGAGGCTAAGAGCCCTCTGAGGTTTGGGACAAGCCTTTTCCATACCTGAGTAACAGGAAAAGTAAAACCTCCTTAGAGCTATGAGTAAATGAAATGATGTATGCAGAGTGCCTCACAGCATTTGCATGAGTGCTCAGTAACTGTGGTGGTGATGACCTGTTCCAGTCAGTGTCTTACCCAGCTTTCTCATCACCTATAGAGGAACTGCTTCTCAGTTATGTCATCACACTCTCATTATAGAGTCCCTAGGCCTGGCTGGCAATCAGGGCCTCCCTCCTCCAGCTGCTGGCCAGGGCCTCCCTCCCCCAGCTGCCATCCGGGGCCTTCCTTCATTCCACAACGCCCCCTGGTGGTCAGCGCTTGTCATAGCGAGCACTCGAACTCCCAGTCTCCCGGTCGAACTCCTGAGGGGACACTTCGCATATTAGCCTTTTCTATAGAGAGATGCTCACTTAAGTTTGGGGGTCACTGAGAATTTATTCTAAGCTGAGCACTTAGAAAGTATGTGATCATTCCAGACAGAAGTGGCTGCAGTGGCTCCGTTAGGGAGACAGAATAAGCAGGAGAGTCATAAGGAAGTCAGCAAGATGGAAGAAGATGAAATGAGAGTAGAAATCATCAAGGAGCAGGGCCAGGCCAATGTGGCTCAGTGTTTGAGCATCCACCTATGAACCAGGAGGTCATGGTTTGATTCCCAGTCATGGCACCTACTCGGGTTGTGGGCTCAATCCCTAATAAGGAGGGTGCAGGAGGCAGCTGACCAATGATTCTCACTCATCATTGATAAGTTTCTCTCTCTCTCTCCCCCTTCCTCTCTGAAATCAATAAAAATATATTTTTTTAAAAGTGGATACTACAAATGGAGCTTTGAGAATTTGATAGTCTACCAATGTACATAATTTCTGCCTAATTATGTTAATTATTCAGCAAAAATTAGGTCATCATAGTTGAGATATATGTGTGCTATTTGCAGATAAGAAAAAGTGGTTGTATTTTCTTAAGTATTTTGCAAGAATGGTTTTAAACAAATCTACTTATCCAGTTATACCTTTGAGTAAAACCTGCTTTGCTGACTGGCTTGGCTCAGTAGATGGAGCGTCGGCCTAAGGACTGAAGGGTCCTGGGTTCGATTCTGGTCGAGAGCATGTACCTGGGTTGCAGGCACATCCCCGTTAGGGGGTGTGCAGGAGGCAGCTGATCGATGTTTCTCTCCCATCGATGTTTCTGACTCTGTCCCTCTCCCTTCGTCTCTGTAAAAAATCAATAAAATATATTTTTAAAAAACGAACAAAAAAACCCCCCTGCTTTTAGCCAGAAAGCGTGGCTCAGTGATTAGAGCTTCGGTTGTTAGACTGAAGGATATTGGGTTTAATTCCCAGTCAAGGGCATGTACCTCAGTTGCGGATTAGAGCCCCACCTCAGACAGGGTGTATGTGGGAGGCAGCCAGTTGATGTGTCCCTCTCACATGGATGTTTCTCTCTAAGCGTCCCGCCAGCCCCCCCAGTCACTTTCACTCTTTCTAAAAATCAATGGGAAAAGTATCCTTGGGTGAGAATTTTTTTTTAAAAAGTTTTTAAGTATGTGATACGGAAATTGCATTTTAGGAACATTCTTGTTGTTTTTTTTTTTATCTCTTCAGGAACTGAACCGTTTACGAAAGGCTGCCCTGGCCTTTGGTTTCCTGGACCTGCTCAAAGGAGTGGCTGACATGCTGGAAAGGGAGTGCACGCTGCTGCCCGACACGGCCCACCCCGATGCGGCATTCCAGCTGACCCACGCTGCCCAGCAGCTCAAGCTGGCCAGTACTGGCACCTCTGAGTACGCTGGCTACGACCACAACATCACACCTTTGCAGACAGACTTCTCCGGGAGCAGCACTGAAAGAATGTGAAGTTGACTTTGGGGCCTTCCTCATTTTGAGTCCAAATGATTTGAGTAAAAACTTCTCCAGGGTGTTCACCTCCGCAACCACCACCTGAAGACCTTCCCGAGGCTGCCTCAGAAGCACCTCTTGCTGGTTTGAGTGGCTGCAACAGTCCGAGAAGGGCTCTGACCTTCGCTTTCCAGGCTCAGTCTTTCAGCCCAGAAGACACCTGTGGCTACCGTGGTGGGTGCAGAGCTCTCCCCCTTCCTTAGGAAACCTAACCCACAGGGGTCCTCTGGCTATCAGAAAGGCATCTCTCTCCTCTCAAACATTTTCAAGATTCTGCCCTTGGAATGAGCAGCCCAAACTGGGACGAGCTAAGGACAAGCCCTACACCACTAAGTTTCAGAACTTTTCTTAGAACTTGGGCAAAACTTGGTGTAACACTTAGGTGCTTTTGGTATGTCTTGAGATACAGACTTTTAAACAGCAACCATAAATGTAAAATTATTCCCATTTCTTCAAGGTTTGTTTTTTAATGAAAAAGTATTTGATTTTCTATAAAAATGGTTCCACTGGTAAATTAATGAGTCTTTGTCTTTTGGTCTGTCCTGTCTGGATATAATTTCAGCTTTCTGTGTGGCAGATTCATAAATCATGAGGGTTCCTTGGGTTTCATACTGACTTCCTTGTTTCTGACCCGTTAGGCCTCATTGCCGACACCATTCAGGTAGATTCTGACAGGTCACTGCAGTCAGCTCCCTTCCAATTCATCAGCTAGCTTCATGACATTGAGCAAGTCCTGTAGCTTCTCTCAGTTTTATTTATATTATCAGTGCTTTTCAAATTGCCCTGTGAACTTCCTAAAGCAGCGGTCGCCAACCGGTGGTCCATGGACCACTGGTGGTCTGGGAGGTCCGAAAGGTTGGCGACCGCTGGCCTAAAGTATTACTCCCTCGGGCTTCAACCTGAGCATCCACTTTTGGTTTAAATGCTGAACTGCTATATAATATTTTGTCTGGAAAAAGGACTTTATCACTAACAATTTTAAGACCATTAGAGTAAATAAATGATCTTTAAACACAAGTTAGGATTTTGACTGTAAATGTTTAATAGAAATACACAATCTTTTGCTTTCTCAGACAGCAACAAAAAGGCTTGTAAGAATGTAAGATTCTGCCACAGATGCAGCATAATCTGCAAAGCGAATCTGCAATAATTACACACACAAACTCAGGTGAAAGAATATCAGAAGCTAATACAAACAAGTACTGACAGAAGTTACCGACATGCAAAATATCCTTCAGTGCAATGAACTTGTAAAAAAAAATCAGCCAGCCTACGCTAATCGTAGGTTTTTAGGTCAAACCAAATTTCCATCTTGGGCTCAGCGTAGCTCACTTAGTCCCTTTTTCCCCAGGAACAATGGGAATGGCAGAATTGAGCAATCATGCCTTAAATTCTCTCATACAAGCATTACTTATGACACATTTTGCTTGGAATGTGGAAGAAATTGATATTTTTGACAATGGCCAAACTTCATAGTGCCTACATTTTTTTCAGTTCCTCTGTTGGTGGGTTTCCTGCCAGGAGTCTGTTAATGGACCAGCTAGTGATTCTCTAGCCACTGCTCTCTGTTCACTGTCTTACTTCAGAGGTGAAACAGCAGAATAAAAGCAGGTGTTTTGGGATTAAAAAAAAAAACAAAAAACAAAACAATGTGACCACTTACTCTGACAGGCACACAAATGGACTTGGGGGGGGGGGGCGGCTGGAGTCTTGTTTGTGCACAGCCTAAGGCAGTTTTGCAGATGTGTTTAAACTGGCCTACTCTAGTGTTTCGTTGGCTACAGGTTGCATTTCAGGCAGCTGTCTTGTGGCCAGTCTGACCCTTCTGACCCCTGTAACCCACTTGGGGTTGAACTCTTATAATCTCACTTTCTAACTAATGTTTCCTCTTTCTTTAAAGTTGAAAATAGTTGTGATTTATCTTGGAATGAAGTAAGTGATCATGGTGTTCCAAGGTTCTGATTGGTTTCTCTCAAGTCATTCTGTGCCCACACAGGTAAGCACTGTATAATAACAGATATCGCTAGAGACACCAAAAAATTCAGAGGTAATATGAGTTCTCAAGGTCCACTTGGACTCAGATGTTTTATCAGTGACTGAGTCAAACAGATTTTCAAAAAATCAACACCACTCCACCTATTAAGTAACCCTTTGGGTACAGAATATATTAGGCTCCCTGCCTAGGTCACTGTCACAGCCTCCTATAGAGCAAAACAGTTTTGTTTTTCTTCCACAATCAATAGCTGAAAAGAACAAATTCCAGCTGTAAGAATGGCCAGTACCTAGTAGGTCCAGGGCACTGATGAAACCTCTGGCTTGTGTGAAACAGACTGACTGGACACAGCGTGGGTGGGGACAGGCCTGAGTCTGATGTCAGTAACAGATTACAAAAGGACAAACCTGTCCTCATCTATCATGCAAGCACTACACTAAGATAATACAATAAATTCAGGATGTAACTGGGGGAAGGGGAAGACAGCCTTACTGAGAATTTAATCATTGAACGTTAAAAAAAACTTTTACATCAGTACAAGAAGGTAAAACTGTAAGAATTATAGATTAGGCTCCAAAAGTCTACATGGCAAGAAGTCATCTAAATCTCTTTTCAGTGGATCTTTTTCTTTTTTTGTCCATAGTGCCGCCTGCGCTGTTTATAAAGGTGACGGAAATTTATATATAACCCTGAAAAAGAAAAGAAGCCAATCAGACATGAGAATCTTCGTCCTGATCATAACCAGAAGCTCTTGGGCAGGGACAGCCTGGTTGGCTGTTTTTCATACCCCTCTGTGCTTACTGCAGCTGCTCAGGAAGTACGATCACTAACAAGTTAGTAACAAAGCACGAGAGACCACCCACATTTCTCCCAGGGGGTTTACAATTTCACTTTCTCCCATATGTTATCATGAAAATTTTCAAACATACAAAAAAGATTAAGTCGTTGTACAGTAAATACCACCTAGATTTCAACTTTAACTCTATTACATTTTTTTATCACATACCCATTCCCATCTCATTTTTTCTTTTTCAGTAAAAGTTACAGACATCAATATTCCTAAACATTTCCTTAATTAGAGTTTACAATATTTTTCTCCCAATTTCTCTTCAAGTAAGACTTATATAAAATACACAAATCTGAAGTATAGAAACAACCCAATTTTTAATTCAAGGCTATGCAATAACCTGTATTAAGCAATACTTTAAAAGATGTGGGGGGTAATGAGGGATAATCATTACCTTAATCAATAAAGAAATTTAAAAAATTAAAACAATAAAAGGTGTGGGATGCTTTTCTAGGAAGCACAATCTCCTCAATTAGAAAATATAGGATTTCAGCCCAGCCAGCATGGCTCAGTGGTTGAGCATCAACCTATGAACCAGAAAGTCACCGTTCAATTCCTAGCCAGGGCACACGCCCAGGTTGTGGAACGTGCAGGAGGCAGTCAATCAATGATTCTCTCTCATTTTTGCTGTTTCTATTTCTCCCTTTTCCTTACTCTCTGAAATCAATAAAAAAAATTAAAAAAACAACACAGGATTTCAGTCAGAAAGAACAAAATTCAGTTCTACTTCATCACTGTGACTTAGGCTCACTTCAGTTTCCTCCTTGTGCAGCAGTTAAAAACACTTATTTTACAGACTGATTGTGAGAACACAGGTTTAGAAAAGCACTTTGATCTATATACAAACGTAACTGGTTGGTATTACTGCTTCTAAATTATGCAGATTTAGGACTTATTTCATTGTGAAGAATAAGAACAACTGCATATTCATTGTAGGCAAACTAGATATGAGTATAAAACCTTAAAAATTAGAGTGTACAACATAAGCAACATGAAAAAAGCCACTACGGTTAGTGCACATTGAAGTACTTCTACCCTAACTTCCTTAGTAAAATGTTTTAAGGTCTTTCCACTGTTTGTTCCTCTTTAACCCTTTCAGTGTGCCCACCTCCAGGAGCCTAATCACAGCAATAGGTTTACCCAGTAACAGAGGTGAAGAGCTCTTAACGAGTGCATTTTCCAAACTGAAGCTTATTCCCTTCAATGCCCAACTATTTTAACACTTTGGGTTAGAAATCTTTCTGAAATGTATTATGCCTTTTCTAAAACAGAAAATAAGAAACGGAATAAAATTTAATCTTTAGCAAATGACCAACACCCGTAAGTTGTACTATTAACTGTGCTCCTGCCGTGTTCAATACCCCGAAGTGTAGGTCTCCTCTTCCCGATACTAACTGACCAAGGCCGCTGGACTTTCTGGCTTCTTGGGGTCACTTTTTGTGGTCTTCCTCTCAGTGTCTGTGGTAGCCAGCCTCCAAGACGGTCCCAGTGACCCCTACACCTCTTGGTATTGCATACCCTTGTGCAGTCCCCTCCCACACTTAATTAGGTAGGTCTAACGTAACCACGGAATATGGAAAATGTGTCGGTATTTCACTTCCGCGATTAGGTTATAAAAGTATGGAGGTAGAGGTGCTATTATCACTGCAATGGCAATCATATTACAATGTAGAGACGTATCAAATCAGTATTTGTACACTTTAAATTTATACAATATGTCAAGCATATTACAATCAAAAATTAAATAAGTAGATAAACTTTTTAAAAGGCAGTGTGGCTTCTGTCTCTCAGATCACTTGCTCTGGGGGAAGCCTTGTCATGAGCAGCCACAGGGAGAAATGCTGCAGCTAGAAACAAGCTTTCTGTCCACAACTACAGGAGCTCGGAACAGATGCTCCAGCCGTCAAGCCTGCAGAAACTAGCACCAGCTGAGCTGACCACTTGACTGAAACCTCACGAGGGACCCTGAGCCGGACAACCCAACTGGGCTGCTTCCTGACCCTCAGAAACCATGTGAGAGAATAAATGTCTGTCATCTCAGACTGCTAAATTGGGGGGTAATTTGTTACACAACAATAGATACCTAATATACTATCTTGCTGTCACACTTCTGTTACTAGGACACCAGAGAGCCATACTTACGTAGGGCCACCTCAAGACTTTCGTGACTAATCTTTGTAAAGCTTTATGTAATAATAATTTTTTAAAAATTAAAAAAAAAAAAGAAATCTTAAGGAAAAGCCAAGTAAAAAAAAAAAAAAGACTTTCGTGAACTAAAGCAGGGATAAATATGTAAATTATGTTAAGATGTATTAAATTTTAAAGCAAATAATCTTTATAGTTAGAAAGGCTTATAAATCATACTTGCAATCATTTAGGTTTACATATTTTCCCTTCTTTTAATTTTTATAAATTAAGGCAAAAATTTATATTTTATATAAAAGTAAATTAATAAATAAGCAAGCAGGTTTTACATGAGGAGCAGGGAAGCCTCCTATTGTTAGGTAGAAAGCTTTATGACATCTCTTGGCTGTTCTTCCTTCTTGCTACCAGTTGTATTACCACTCCTGTAAACACTGGATACGGAATGTGCTACTAAAATTAGTAAAAGTAAAATGAGCTTCTTATTCTATTTTGAAAGAGCTTCTGACATTGTTTTAAACATAAAGTACATTGTGGCGAGTTCCCAATGACCAAGAAAGATAATCACTGGAGATTAGGGAAGAAATACTTCCCATACAGAGCATATTCTCCTAGTGGTCTGTTCTGCAAAGCAATCTTTCTCTAACTCTATACTACTCTTTTGGAAATAAGATTCCTAAAGACTTAAAAGTTTGAATCATTTAGCTCTACACTCTAATGAAGTGAGAGGAAAAAGTCTATTACAGAACCAATACTTACCTAAAAATAACATTATAAGATAAACCTTAAGAAAAAAGGAAAATCTAACTTTGATTTCCATGGGATATGGCAACGTGAAACTGAATCTCCCTGTTTCATTGAACACGGGGATGGACTGGATCACTGAGACAGCTGAAAGCAGAAACAAGAACTTGTTAGAAGCAGATAAAGCAGTCACATCTAGTGATAGCACCGTCTCACTCCTCCAAGTTCAGTTATGGGTTTGTTGAAATTCTTCCTCCTCCCTTTGCACAGAGGGCTTATATATATCTCTTCTTTCCCCCGCTAGTTTTCCTAAGAGATGAGCCTCCAAGATGACAACCGAAGATGAATGAGGGTGGAGAAACAAGATGGCGGCATAGGGTAGACACCGTATATGCAGCTGTGAACAACTATTTCAGAAAAACCACGAAAAGAACACACGGACACCACTCGCACCCACAGGACGGCTGGCTGAGTGAAAATCCTACAACTAGAGAAGAGTCTGAGACTCAGAGGAGTGGCGGAAGCAAAGTACAGAGGTACGGAGGCGCGC
>PVJC01048384.1:0-12557 GCA_004026665.1 Murina feae | reverse complement strand
GGTTAATTTTACTATTTCGCTTTTATTAGTTTAGATACTTCAAAATATCTCATCTTAATCACTTATTTTATAATCTCTCGCATCCCATGGTTTCTTATTTTATTTGTTGGATTATAATCTGTATATCACTTATTTGATTCTCAAATTATCTAGATTTGATCAATCGGACCTCATCAAACTAACTTTAGTACTCTTTTATGACATTTCATTATTCTTTTAGCACTTTTTTTCCCTAATGCCACAAGAAAAAATTCTAGGCTTGTTTTGCATTTTCCCTCCCTCAGCCCTGATACCAGCTATGTCTGCAATGTATCCTTGTTTCTTTTAATGGAAAATATAAGCAGAAACAAATATCAGAGCACTAGATGGATTCATTGCTGTTGGGTTAGCAATTTTCTCCCAAGACCACAGTGAATAGAACTCGGGAATACATGTGTTGTTTTACATATATATTAGTTTATTTATTATTTAATTAGTCATCCATCTATCCACTATCTGTTAAAAAACCATGAGTTCATTTGATACCTGCAGTATTATACGGTTTATCCTAATTCTTCCTTCCCATATTTATAATGACCATCTTTGGTGTGAGAAAAATATATTTAATATCTCTATTGTAGCCAATGTCCATTTGCACTGCCATCCTTTTTCCTATGTAGATGCCTTTTTCTCCCTGCACAAACTCTGAGACCCTATTCTAGGTCCTAAACTGTATGGCATCACCCTCATACTGCTTGGATCCTGAAATCTTAAAGCAATGATTTCCTTTATACAGGCATACAGTTCATCAGGAGTGTAAATTACTTATGAAAGCAGTTTTTTATGTCTATAAAAATCTAAAGTGTATCTCTTCTTCGAAACCTTGCTTCTGATAGAAATTTAGCCCATATCAGTGCTCTCACAAGTACACAAAGATGTGTACATAAGAATTTAGTCTAGCTAAAAAGGGAAACTGCATAGAAGCAATACAATATAGTGACATTCAAAACAAACATATAAGTTGAAATTAAGTATCCATTAATTAAGAAAAGGTAGAGCAAGAGAAAGGCATTCAATATATAAGTTTAAGAAAATAAAATAACTATATAGCGACAATGACTGGCAGGAAACCAAAACTATAGATAGCTAGAAAATTAATGAGTGAATGAGTAATAGATAGATAACAAAGGAACACATCAGACAGAAAGAATAACTTCTTAGAAAAATTATTCTCACATTCATACAATTGTTGTTTTGATAAACATATGAAGCAACTACATCTACTTTTAGCCAGACTGAATCTCTTCAGTAGCATGTTTTTAGCTCTCCATCTTTGCCAACTTGATGCCTTCTCTATATCTAGAGGGCACATTCTCATCCTTTCCCCATCTCTGAACACTGGAAGCTCCATATTTCTCCCCCCACACCACCATTGGACAGACTCTTTTGCCATTGCACTGGCCCTTGACTTACTCCACCTAAAAATACTGACTGCTCTCTTTCCCTTTTTCTGATGTAAGCAAATATGCAATGTAAGCCATTTCTAAAACAGAATTATCTGTTAATTTGGCATTTAAATGTGAGCTGATAATGGCACAATTGATTACCTTTCTTAGACCATATTTGCAGGTAACATATCCCTTCCATCCTGACCCTTTCACCCAGGGGCTATGACAGAAGCATTAGAGGAGACCAACCTCATTTTTACTCATTTTTTCTGGTAGGTAGGATTCCATATTGATTTACTGCATCATGTACGGTAAGTGCTTAATCAAAGTATGTAATAGTAAAATAAAACTTCTGATATTCATCCAGTACAATGTAATGCATATAATACCCCACACTTGTTTGTAATTTGAGATTATTTATTTTTAAGTACTACTTCAGCCCTAGGAAATAGCAACATGGTATCTTTAGACAGTATATTCTAGAAATTCAGAATTCCACTGAATGTCCAATTCCACTGAAACTCTTCTTTTCCTACATTTAGAGTGGCAAATTCTACAGAAAATCTTGGTGCAATCCTCTCCTTACTCATTTCAAATTCCTTTAGCATATAAAGGAACACCTGTTTTCTACCCAGAAGAGCTTAATATTATAACCAATTATAGTTTTGGCTGTTTAGACAATTATAACTTTTCCTGATGTCTCTAGAAATGAACACATTTTCTATGTAAATGCCCCATTCAATAGGGTGGTGCAGAACTGGGGTGGGGTGGGGACCAGGAGGAGAGGGGCAAAGGGAGAAAAGGGGGAATGTCCGTAATACTCTCAACAATAAAGACTAAAAATAAATAGATAGATAGTTAGATAGATAGATAGATAGATAGATAGATAGATATAGATAGATAGATAGATAGATGTGCCATTCTTCCCACTGTAAGTAAATTTGTCTAATAGATGAGCCATTCTTCCCACTGTAAGTAAATTTGTCTAATTTACTTTAGACAAATCCAGAAAACACCATTTAGTTAAAGACCTTCCTTTTGTTATGCCCAGATTTCGTGATCCCCAAAGACCACCAGTGAACCCCGAGTCTGATGCAAAAACAAAGAGCCTTTATTCAAGCTACCTCGAGCTCAGTCCCACACACACTCACCGACACAGCGGTAGGGAGGGGAGAGAGAGCGAGTTTCAGGAGAACAATAGGTTTTATAGGGGAGTCTGGAAGTAGTGGGTGGGGTAATGTGTGTGGCCCCTGTTGATTGGTTGAGGGAAAGGCCAGGGTTTGGTTGCACAGGGAGCAGGATGCAGTTAGCCTAATTGGGACTTGGGTCATTTCCTCTGCATCCCTATTGGCTGGTTTGAAAGGGGGGGGGGTTGAGTCAGTCTTGCACCACCCTTTCATTTTCATCTTCTTAAGAATGTGACTACATTCATAAGGGCTTATCGAGGGTTTAAACACCAGTTTGGTGAATTGTTGAGAAGAAAGTTTCTGGATTCATCAATAGTCCTCTCCAGTCTAAGATATACACATTGAAAGAGACTCGCTTTCATCTGTCTTTTCATTATTTTCCCACACAGGTAATTATAGCATATTACATTATGTGTTCTGACAACAAATCATCACTGTGTTTCACCCTTTTTTAGCACTTCCTTGCTATTCTTGGACCACGGGAGACATAATTACATTGAAATTTTGAGGGTATGCCAAGCCCACCTGCCAATATTCCCATCTTTTGCATTCAGTGGTTGCCAGGAACTCCACAGAGAGGGTGAAGAACTTGTCACTAATGAACTCTCAGATGTCCTAAATGTATCTTGATTTTCTATTTCTCATCACTTCTCCACAGGATGTTAGTAAGAAAGAGACCACAGAGTTTATTTTCAAGATCATCAACTAGCATTTCATCAACTGTATTATGTTATTACTCTTTCTCTTTCCGTAGACTGGAAAGTATAGGCACTCATCAGACATAGGTTGTTCTCTCTTCCCCACCTGAGACTAGCTAAAAATTACACAGTCTATTGTAAAACCCTAGCTCTTAAGCTTAAGAAATGCAAATGTCAAGGATTTAAGTATGTTCTTCTAAATCTTTCTGTCTGAGTCAAAGAAACATTACCACTGGTGAAGAGGATAACTGTGTCCATTAAAGAATGAAAATAACAATTCCAATGGGTAATATTAAAAAAAAATCACTTCACATGTAAATCATTCCTAAAGGATTCAGTAACAAACTTCCCTACTTGTTGTCTTGTATGACTTCCTGTGTTTATGCTCATTCTCAAAGACACTTGTTTTTTCTTTTTATTGAATTTATTTGGGTGGCAAATTTAGTATATAGGGTCTACATGAACTTCTTCTCTTGGAACTTTTTCCAATAATTTATTGCTTCAATGAAAACAGAACATTAATATGGGTTTTTCTCCCCAAGTTTAAAAGGTGTTGTAAGCCAAGCCCAATACCTAACCATTGTCCTCTAGCAAACTAGAATGTCCCAGGTCCTAACCCATATCCACCTTCATCTGCCCTATCTACTAAATTCACAATTCATCAGAAAGAGTTGATAGAGACTATGTGGATTATTTCAGTAGGGAGGGGCAATTGACCTTGAGGAAGGGAATGTGTTGGGGACCCTGGAAAGCCAAGGTCAGTTAAAGGAAGTAAAAGGTGAAATGGAAAGAGTGAGGACACAAGAAAAAGCAGATAAGTTTTTGTGAGACACTTTGAAAAAGTCGAGGGCATTCATGAGTAGCTCCCTGTAAAGGAAAACTTAGGCAGCAGTGTCCTGTCTCTTGTATCACATGAGAGGAAACAAGGCATCAAATAAGTGCACAACTTCATTCTTTCACCCATCCCCAAATACAGTTTTCTGTATTAAATCTCTTCTGCTTGAAACAGCAACTGTGGTTCCTGTTATTTATTTATTTTTCTGACTGGTATATAGGCTCATTGTGGAGACAGATATTAAACAAAGAGACACAAAAGTAAATATAACCATACAATTCTAAGGTGGAAAAGGGAGAAAATACTTATGTAACTGCATAACAAGTGGATGAATCTATTTTAGGCTGTGGGCAGGCCCACATACATTATGATGAAAAATTTCATTTATCTACATTCTCGTCCTTTGTGGATGAAAAGGGGCCACTGTAATAAATCTAACTGAAAGATACTCACAGGGTGATCTTATTATAAATTCCTAACTGGATAGGCTCTGACGGTAGTCAAGCCTCAGGCCTAGAATTTCTTAGCAAAAGGTTTATCTTTGTCTTAAGTAAGCCCTATCCATTGTTTCTGTGGGTCTAGATTAACACACCACTGAAATGCCTCTTTTTCAGACTTCTGGGATGTATAACCACCCTCAAGGGAGCACATAATCTTGTAATTCTGTCCTGAAATTCAATTCCTACCTTGCTTTTGCCTGTGTTCATGTAATCTTCATGTTAGTTCCTTAATTTCAAATATATAAAAGAAATATCTAACTCATTCTGGGAAGCATTTTTTCAGTCTGCTGAGATTCTGCTTCCAGGTGTGTCCACTCTTTGCTTAAAAAAATAAAAAAAATCAACACCTCAAATAAACTTATAGAAATTCTCTACATGTTGTACTTTTTCTAATGCTGACAACCAAAAGTTCTTATCTTTGTGGTAGATTTCATTTCCTACTTCTCGGAAAATGAGTCCCAGATCTTTATTACTTCTTCTGACATCTCTCTCATGTTTTAAATTTTTCCTTTCTCTTACTTCTTGGCTGTTGTCACCATCTTTTACATCAAATTCAGTATGTTCAAAAAGCTTATCACTTTCCCTTGTAAATTTTATTTGTTACTTGTTCCTTTTCCCTATTTCTATGACATCAGTTCCTGCATTGAAACGGGAGCTAAAAAATTTAGTTCATTTTTATTAGACTAATTTGAATGAATCATATTGTTAGATATCACAATAACTTTCCTAGCTTCTAATTTTCCCCAATTTAGTCTATCCTAAACACACTACTAGTAAGTAAATCTTTAAAAACAATTTTGGCTGTGTTGATGCTTTTTATAAAAATCTTAAGAAGCTTCCACAGACTGAAACATCAAGGCCAACTATGAATTACCTGTAACCATTTTTTTAAATTTAATCCGATCACTCATCCATGACACAATCATATAGGAGATTGTCTACTTTGTTAGATGCATCTAAAGCTTTCTGCCTGCCTGATTTTTGCTTAGTCTCCAAGAAACATACCCTAATTTCTACCTTTTCTGTCTTAAGTTTACACATTTTCTGTCATTATCTTAACTTGTATGCCATTCATAAAGGAATTCCTGGTGCTTCTTGAGTGATATAATTGCCCTATTAAATGTTCATTGTGTGTGTGTGTGTTTTTTTCCTTTGTGCAGTTCACACGTCATCTTTCCTACGGTATTCATGTGATTTTAATATCCTCTTACTCCTTGATACTTAGAAATCTCTCACTCATCTGTGTATTCCTTGGTGTACACAGTAGGTGCTCAGGATTGCAGCAGAATCCCTCAAGGAAGTTTAGTAATACAGGCAGAACAGTTACAAATGGTAAGTAGCATTCAGTAAGTGATTATAATGCAGAAGATACATTTACCTTTAGCTTGAGAAGCCTTGCATTCAAAAGGTTAATTAGTTATCATACTGGTGTGGTAGGAAACGTGTGACCTGTTTTCTTCAGGAACAGGCTTAATAAGCACGTACTTTATATTTCAGAACTGCACATGTGGAAACTAAGCCAGGTGTTAACCTAAAACTAAAAATGCAAAATGAGAGGCAACAAGTGTTTATTTAGGATGAAGGGATTGCAATTTTGGGGGCACAGAGTCAGGCAGAAACCCAAATAGTCTCTCAATTACAGTGTGAAGGCAAGAGATTTTTTTTTTTTATGAGGAAAAATAAGGAAAGAATTATGTGAACAGAGGAAATAAATTCCTATTGGTGTTAACAGGCTAAGTTACTCTGTAGTTCTACATGGTTGGTTACTGATTCTGTCTCTAATAGAGAGTCCATACTCATCATTTCTGGTGGTCAAGAGGTCTGGTGTTCGGCTGGCTTTTCAAACAACTGATTGGAAGACAGTGTTGGTTTGGCCCAGCCTGAAGGTCTGGCGCAATTCAAACAAAGGTTCAAGGCCAAGACATGCAAGACAGTTCCTCTTGAATGGCTGCTCTGGCTCCATTTCACAAAGGCTTCGCTTATGTCAGCTTTCACACAGGAAATCAGTTAAGTGGAACTTTTTCTAACCAAAAAGAGAGAGAGTTCATTGGGTGAGCTGAAGATCTCCCCAGGTCAATCTGCTGTAGCTGTGGTGATGGCTGGAGAAACCTAGTAAGCACAAGTAATATCCACAGCAGAATTCTTTCTCCTGGATATCTTTTACTCTTTTTACATTGAGCTCTACTTGCTCCATGAAATCTGTTATTTTACTTCTCAAACAATGCTTTAAAATTTACAAGAATATAATTCAAATCTCTTCATAAATCATCAGATACTTAAAAACAAAACGTTTTTCAAACGAAATTCCCTTTCGTCACAATAGATAAATAATAATCTGTATGTATTACAACTAGAGAGAAAAAGAAGGTTATAGCCCTGGTGCTCAAAGGACTCAGGTTCTCAAAGGACTCAGGTTGGATTCAGTCAAGGGCATGTACCTGGGTTGCAGGTTCAATGCCCAACCCCAGCTGGCACACATGCAGGAGGCAACCAACCGATGTGTCTCTCTCTCACATTGATGTTTCTCTTCCCCCTTCCTGCCTTCCCTTCCATTCTTCCATTCTTTCTAAAAATCAGTGGAAAAAATCAAGTGAGGGTTAACAAAAAACAAAACAAAAACAGAAAAAGCAAAAAAAAAAAAACCCCAGCAAAATAAAAACAACCCAAAAAAAGAAGGTTAGAAAACGGCTTGCTTGATAATGGTCATCTATGATAGTTAGCCAGATTTAATCGGAGAGAGTAAAGGGGGTAAAACTTGAGGGTTTTTTTGTTTTTGTTTTTAATTCTACCAATGGGAAGGGGGAGATGGTGGAAATGAATCATTTTGGTCCTTTACATCGTTTGATTCCAACAGACTCAATTTCCTGAGACCAGGAAGGTGGTGTGCATGTGTAATAGTCTTTGAACACCACAGCTCAGCTTTGATACCGTGTACCTGAGAACAAAAGTCTGCAACAAAGTCTCAAGTGCCAATGGCAGGAAATAAAAATCCTGTTGGCAGGAACGACAAAAAGGAGTTTTTATATTCAATTTAGTCAGAGGCCTTTCGATTTATTTCTCTTACTGATTTTTTTAGTAAGTTTGGTTTTTGTACAATTATCAGGAGAAAAATGAATCAAAGAGAAATAAATGATTTTCCCATATAACATTTACACAGAAATGTATGCAGTGATCGGATGGATGATGATTCTCTAAGTTAACAGTATGAAAATAATTTAAAAATGAAATTGAATGGGTAGGAAAAATTTTAAAATGAAATAGGAAAGGCAACTATCTTTCATCACTTAATTTCATCCATAAAGACCATATCTCCTCTAATAAATATATTAAATGACAAGAATCTGTAAACTTGAGTAACATTTTAACTCAAACTGGTTTTCTATTAGCAAGAAGTGAATTTATTCACACATTATAACAAAGGAAAAGAACTCTTTCCCAAATAGTCCTGGAATATTTCTAAATGCAGTTTCTCAGACTCATATATTGATAAAAGAAGAGATACAGACCAGAAAAAAAATGGACATAATCCTGACTGGGATTAGAATAAACTTTCCTAGGTCTTAGTAACATTTTTATTACCTTAAAGGAGAAATAGCAATTTATTCCTATCTTAAATTTTTTCAGCCAAGAATTGACATGTCACTGTTTAACACACAATCTAGTATTTTATTCAAATCTATTAAGTGAAAATACTATCTTATTATTTACTTAAATTGAAGAGAGCATAATGCTTAAGAAATAGTAACTTCCATAGTTGTAGATGACAATGGACATTTTAAAATTACCTTTGCAGTCTACTGCATTCCTGCCAGGAAGTTTGCTCCTCCTTTCTCTTTTTAAACTGATGTCTATTGTTATGATAACACGTTTTACCTAGTTCTATGTTCAGTAAAAAAGAAATTAACCACTTACATTAGGTCAATGGTTATTTTATCCTTTTAGGATACAATGTCTTCAAAATGCATTCTTCTTCAACTACACAAAATCATAAATATATCTTTGAGAACACAATTTTGTAAATTTCAGGATGAAAATAAAGACCCTGCTGTAAAAAATATTCTATGTCCACTGAAAAATACTTTCAGAATGAAGGTAACAGAAATATGGTCTCCAACATTAAAAACCTAAGATGTTTACCTCAGAGGTCTTTGAATTTTAGGAGGAAATGTGAGAAAGATATGATTATACTCAAGAAGAATGTAATGAAGTAAAAATAATTACTAAAGCAAAAAAAAAATGCTTTTGTGAATAAAGTCAGGATACAAATAATTTTAAGAACTAAAATGAGTTAAATAGAGATGAAGAGATATTTGCATTTTACTCTTATATAAAAGTTAACAATTAAATAAGAAAACCTCTTGAAAAACTCTGACTACCAAATTGAAACAGGAAGAAATTGAACTAATTCATTAAGACTTACCTCCTAACCACATCTTACTCCCAGTCTCACCTCTCTCTTGACACCTGAACCAACTTACCTGTGCCCTGTTCTTCCCAGAAAGTCTTATAATATGAAGTATAAACCTTTGCATAGGTTAGTGAATGTGGTGTCATCAGTCTTAATGTTTGGACTATTCCGTTAGGGGAATCCTTCCCATCTTCTGTGGGGTTCCTCCAAACATTTACACTTAAAATTAGAATTGTAATCTTAAAAAAAAAATACTGCTCCAGATTCCATTGGTGATGTACCAGGTCCCATTTATAAGGCTGGTGCACATAGATGCTGTGGACGTCAGCTGCTGGTAGCTGACAGTTCTCTTCTCTGATGAACTGGCCATCGTCAAATGGGAACACCCTGGCCTGGGAGATTTTGCTCCCTTAGGAAGTATCCCTCAGCCAGTGATCAACTGAAACTGGAGAATATTAAAAAATCTGAAAATTCTGAGATGTTACCCTCCTTACAAGCTTATAAGTTGGCTAGCGATGATTCTGTGAATGCTTGCAAAAGACACAAAATTTCATGGTCAGAGACAAAGGCCTTTATTACTCACAGTAATATCAACAGCCAGAATATCAGAGCAGGTTCCCAGAGGGGAACATGAAGGGACAGGTAACAATCCTGCATGAGGTGGATCGCATTAGAGAAGGACCTTGAGCTTAGGGAACCAAATCATTTATGACGGCCCATAAGCTTACGTTGCTTTTGACCTAGCAAGAGACATTATCTTTATTATATGGTGCCATAAACCTGCGCTTCAACCCAGAAATAGACACTACCTCTGGCTTCCACAGCTGTATCCTACAGAAATAATTTTTAAAATATAGTCCAGAACACAGGCTGTCAGTATCTCTGCTCACAGAGACAGAAACACAAGATCTATACAAAACTGGCTCCCAACAGATGGGCTTATGGTACTGATCTACCATGATACATTTTGATTTTTTTTAATAAAAAGAAATATAAATATATCAGGAATCATAATTAATGTAAATAAAATAAGCTCTTCAATTCAAAATTAGACTATCAGGATGATTTTTTTAAAAAATCTCAGCTATGTACAATCTACAAGTTATATTATACCTTAAAGAAACACACACAAAAAAATGTTTGCAATAAAATTATAGAAAAATATATGTCAGACAAATGCAAGGGGTGGGCAAAAATAGATTTACAGTTGTGAGTATGTGGAACAGAATTAATAAAGCTATTGTAATAAGCATAACATGGATGTCTTTTTCCATACGAACAACTGCAAACCTATTTTTTTGCCCACCCTTGTATTTAACCAATAGGAAGCTAACACTGCTATGTTAGATATAATAGACAATGTAAAAGGCTTACTAAGAAAAAAGTTCAATTTTTCATAAAATAATAATGGTCCTTTAATTTGTATGCTCCCAGATGCAGACATAAAATACATAAAGCAGAGTCTGGCTGATGTGGCTCAGTTGGTTGAGTGTCATCCCATGCACTGACTCCTTGTCCTCTGTCAGGGTACATTCCAGGGTTTGGGGCTCGATCCTCAGTAGGGGGCATGCAGGAGGCAGCCCATTGCTGTTTTTCTCTCATTGATGTTTCTATCTCTCTCTCCCTGCCATCCCCCTTTTTCTAAATTAATAAAAAGCATGTTAGAAAAAATACACAAAGCAGAGATTTTCAACTGGTGTGCTGCAGCACATTGATGTGCTGCAAAAAAATTTAAAACATTTAAACAATTTAGTCAGGAGTACTCATGTCTTTCTCCTTAGATTGTCAAATTAAAAAAAAAAATGACAACAACCAATTCAACAATAGCTGTCCAGAATGAATTAAGCAAAATTATACCTATTTTCTTTGTCAGATCAGCAAAACATATAGCATATTTTTTTGGTATGGCACAGAACTTTAATAATTAGTTTATGTGTTCCAAGAGATGAAAAAGGTTGAAAATCACTATCAAGCAAATATTGAGAGAAAGCAGAAATTAAGAAAATTATTATTATGATAGATGTTAAGCACATCCACCTTAGTAATTGAGGGATCTGACAGTTAAAAATCTATTACTATCTGTAACATTTCAATACCACAATTAGCAAATTTAATGTAATGGACATTTACATAATTAATGTTCTTAGTGAAAACAGTATGGCACATTTGCCCAACTGTCAGGTACTAAGCAGCAAAATCAGTACAACAAATTCAAAGGATTTTTTTATCAGACAAATTACATGCTCTGACTTCAATTCAACCAGAAGAAATTAACAGCAATAAAATAACTAGAAAAATCCAAAAAGTTTACAGATGTTGAACACACCTTTAACTAGCTCATGGAACAAAAAGGAAAAAAACAAAACTCATAATGGATATTAGACTTTATTTAGAAATGTGTGATAATGAAAATATTGTATATCAAATCTCAGATAATATAACTAAAGCAATTATTACAGCAAAATTTATTAGCTTAAATTAATAATTTTAGAAAAATAAAAAAATGCATTAATGGTACTTGTTGCTGAAGCTAAAATTGCAAATTTTATAACCAGCCCATCAGAAACCTTTAAAACTCATCCTGTATCTGTTTAATTTTCTCTAAGTTTTCTGAAATCACTATAATCCAAGTCACTCTCCTCTTGCCTACAGTATTTCAACAACAATGGTTTTCTTGTTACCTTCTTGCTTTCCTGAAGTCAATTTCCCTTGGAGAATTTATTATGATCTGTGAGCTATATGTCAGATCATATTGCTAAAACTGTTAAAACTGTCAGTAATGCCCTGCTCTCTGATGGTTGCAGAACTGACATTTTAAAATTATTTCCATCTTTATTAGCTTTCAATGCTATCATTATCTTCCCAGACTGTCAAAAACTTACAACCCAGGTGCTGGCTGGGCTGTGTTCTCATCTGGAGCTCAAGGATCTCTTCTAAATTGGCTGAAGTATGTTTCTTGTAGTTGTAGGACTGAGGTTTGTATTTTCTGGCAGGCTGTTCCATATGGCATTGTCTCAGTATCTAAAGTCAGCTCACAGGTACTAGACATGCAGCTGTCTCACAGTGTAGGATGTTTTTTTCCTCAAAGGCTTCTAATTGGTGAAGATGGATGCTTATCTAATGTAATGTAATCAAGGGAGTTACCAGCCATCCATTTGCTATATAATCTAACTTCCCCTAATCAAGTGTATGGGTTCAAAACACTTACTGGTGGAAGCAGTGTCCTCATCCCCACCTGTTGCTGTGGAAGTGGAATTCTTGTGCTAGACCCCCCTCCCAAATAATTTTCTGAGACCTGCATGGGAGAATGAGTGATTTTCATTTCTGTGGAATTATATTCCTGAGTTTCCAAGGTCCCACTTCCCTTTAGCAGGATTAAAAATCAAAGTCAGTTTCCAGAGTTTCTGTTCCCTATTGGAGCAGTGTCCAATCCAGCATCAGGCTATCTTAGTTTGTGTTCTCCTCTGCAGTCCATCAGCCCATTGCATGTGAGGTCTGCATG
>PVJC01048383.1:0-12558 GCA_004026665.1 Murina feae | reverse complement strand
ACACACACACACACAAAAGGCGCCTGGCAGACTGGGGCCATCATAGGAAATCCACTGAGGGGTCCCAGACTGTGAGAGGGCACAGGCCGGGCTGAGGGACTCCCTCCACCTCGAGTGCACAAATTTTTGTGCACCGGGCCCCTAGCATATATATGAATGTATATATGTGTATATATACACTTCAGTCTGTTCTCTGAATATATGACTCTGTTTCTATTTTTTCATTAGTTTATTTTGTTCATTAGACTTCACATATAAGTAAAATCATATGAGAGGCTTATTTCACTTAGCATAATACTCACAGGTCCTCAGATGGGAGGGGATTGAGAGATTGAGTGAAAAAGGTGAAATTAAGAAAAAAACTCATATATACAGACAACACTATTATGATAACTAGAGGCAAAGGGGGTGGAAAGGTAGAAGGAGGTAAAGGAGACTAAATGGTGATGGCAGGAGATTTGACTTTGGGAGTTAAACATACAATACAATATACAGATGATGTATTACGTAATTGTACACTTGAAACCTACATAATTTTATTTACCAATGTCACCCCAATAAATAAATTCAATAAAATTTAAAGGAAAAAGAATATACCTCAAATTTTTGCCAAATTAATTCCAGTGAGATACAGAACTATTATTCCTGCAATTCTATTTCCTCTTATCCTTTTTATGCTATTTTTACATATATTTTACAAATTACAGCTATATATGTAACAACCCCAATGATATATTGCGAAAGTTATGAACTTATATAATTTTATGTCTTGAAAGAAGCTAATTGTAAGTCACTTTCTGAATTACAATTTCTGGTTCTCTTTATTCCTAAAAGGTTCTCTTTATTACTATCAGGTATCGTATTGGTAAATATATTACATTTAAGTATGTCATGGGCTCTGCAATACAATTGTTGTATACAATTGCTTTTTAAACCAGTTAAAAGAAGAAAGGAAAATAAATCTGCATTTATACTGTCTTTTATAATTATACAATTTCCTTAGGGCTGCTCTTTGTTTTTCTACATAGATTTGTGTTACCATCTCAAGTCACTTGTTTCTTCTCTGAAAACCTCCTTTTGTGCTTTTTCTAAAGTCAATTTTCTAGAAATAAAGTTTCCTCAAGTCCCCACACTGTTTCAATAAAACCAGTTCTTTGGGGGAGAACTTCAGAGATCTCTGTGACGATGCACTGCCTCTCTCCCTGGAAAATATCTCTGAGCCTCTGCAACTTCCTGGGCAGGGGTGGTAGCCTCTGGTCTTCCCCACTTGCCTCTCCCAGTTTGGAAACTCCTTCCTACAAGTCAGCCAGAGGGAGGGTGAGCAGGCCAGGGGATCTCAGCCTGCTGTGCATCAGCTAGAGCCTTTGCTCTATGAATGGGACTGGGTGCAGGTTGGGAGCCCCAGGCTCCAGGGTCTGCAACTCAGTGTTGGAGGGGATGAGAAATACTGGTGGCCTGCCTCTCCCAGAACATACCTTACCCTGCTGAAAGAGGGAAGAGGGAGCCACATGTTATTGACTACACCCACCAGGAACCAGAAATGGAGATTTTGTCAAAATGAACTGCAGGATGAGAGTCACTCAAGGAATTAAGCAGACAAAGCTATAAAGCAGGAGGGATATTTATTCGAGGGAATGGGGGGATGGAGCCACAACCAGGGAAGGTTAGCACTCAGTCTCCGCTGTCCTCAAGGTTGAATTTTATGTACAAAGGGCGGAGGCTGGGGGATATAAGTGTTCTAGTCTGATTACATGGATTCCACTGTCCTTCAACCCAATTAGTCCTTGAGGCTGTGGGCTATAAGCTTCCTTCCTTATCCTTGGCTGCTGTCTTGCCCTCAGAGCAACTGCCTTCTGTTGAGCCAGATAGGGTGACCACAGGTTGTTCCATGAAATAAGGCTGGGGCCACTTTCTCCTTTGGGACTTTCTAGTCCACCTGAGCCAAATGTTCTCCGCTGGCCTGTCATGAACTAGCTATAAAATCCTGTAAAATGAACAGACCTTCCCATTTGCATGGCTTTCAGAAATTCCTTTCATGGTTGTTGAGTCACTGCTTTTTATTCAGTGCTTTCAGTTTCACATTACTCTAAAGCCTTCTTTTCTAATTAAGGACTTTAGGAGGTCAGGACAGCCAAGTCACATTGGAGTATAAATAAAAGCCCAACCATCCAGTGAAAAGCACAGAAGTAACAAACCTCTCCAACCTACACTGAGAAGGAAAAACAGGTAAAAACTTTATTTTCTCATCAAGCAGCTTTCTCTCCACCTCTAAAGGACCTGTACTCTGAGAAATGGAGTCCAGGATAAGGTTGGGGCAGGGTAGGAGGGATTCATAAGGGTCAGTTCATTTTCCAAAGCACATGAACATGAAGACAGGTTGCAGCAGAGCCTGCGTGGGACAGGCGGTGAGGTGCAATCCCAGCGATATCAGGTGGCAGCGCATCCTTAAGTGTCATTACTGTGCTTGAAGGAGGAATTAGGCAGCAGCAGACATGGGGCTAAGCTCAGAGTTTGAAATGCATTATGATTTTCTTTCTCTTTTGGCCAATACTGTGGTGGCTGCAGACACAGTTAAATTACGGTTGTCTGTGATGGAACTTGCTCAGTTCTGATCTGACTGCGACTGACACACTGAAAGGGCTACAGATATGTTATTTTCATGAGAAAGAAGCATATATAGGGAGAATAAGATGCAGCGTGAACAGCCACCTGACACTGTTAAAAAGAAGAAAGAAAAACCTGAAACTCAGAGTGAAAGATGATGATTCACAAAAACACCAGACATTTTAGTCACATAGATGAGCTTTGTTTCCAAGTGGATTACTCTCTTAAAATTAACTCAGCTTCTGGTTGCCAGATGTGAGGGAGGATGGGGGCTGGGTGAAAATGGGGGAGGGATTAAAATATACAAATTGGCAGTTAGAAAACAGTCACAGGGATGTAAAGTGAAGCCTAGGGAATATAGTCAACAACCTATATAATAAAAGCCTAAGCAACCATTACAGTGGGACGACCAGAGCGAATGGTGGCTATGATGCCCACTACAACTAGCATGCTGGGGTTGGGGTCTCCTTCTTTGTGTCCTGCATACAGGGGAAGACTTGAATAGGTTCTCGCAAGCTAGGAGGGACTTTGGGGATTAAAGAAATAATGAAAGACAGACATAAAATAGACTAAAAGCTTGGGCTGGGTGTGGTGCCTGCCCTCTGGAGAGACAGACACACAGAGAGAAAGCCAGATCTGAAAGCTATTTATTAAATACTCGAATTACAGGAAGTTATATCACAACTGAGTGGGCCTTTGACATCATCAGATCCATCCCCTTAACACTGGGCAGGAGAGTCAGACTGAGTGGCATCTGGTCTTTGACTGATCCTGCCCTCAGGGCCTGGCTTTTGCCCTGGCACTGAGTCCCAGCTGAGGTAAATTAAGCCAAGTGTATTCTAATGGCCCTTAACACCCACTGACCACCATGGGGCAGAGGCTCAATGCAGGAGCTGACCCCTGGTTGTCAGTGTGCTCCCGCAGCCAACCTCCTGCAGCTGACCAACCTCCTGCAGCCCATCCACTGGCCATCCAGCCAACCACCCACTGCCTCTCCCTATAGCCAGCCAACCTCCCATGGTCCCTCCAACTGGCTGGCCAGCTGGCCCTGATGGGTCACGATAAGGACTGGATGAGACTCCCCAATTGGCCCCAATTGCCAGCCAGACCAAGGGACCCCATTTATGCATGAATTTGTGCACCATGCCTCTAGTAATGTAATAATTATGTGTGCTGATATGTAGGTGCTAGATCTATAGAAGGAATCCTTTTAAGGTATACAAATGTTTAACCACTATATAGTACAGTGAAACTCATATAATATTGTCAACAGTAATTGAAAAATAACAATCTAAACTAATAAAAGCATAATATTAAAATTGACCGTTTCTTTGGGATGTCTAAGCCACACCCACCAGCCAATCAGAGCGACTGTATGCAAATTAGCGTAGCCAAGATGGCGGAGGCCGCAGCCCCAGAGAAGCCGCATACCGGGGTCCAGCGGTAGTGCAGGATGGGAAGAACAAGCAGGCCAGTTGCCAAAGCCGAGGGAGGGAGGAGCAGGGCGGGAGGAGGCTGGGGCCTGAAATCAATCATTGCAGGGCACACACACGGGCCTTCGGGGCTCCCGTGTGTGCCCCAGCCACCCTATCGCTTCCCAGGTGGATGTCCCAAGGGTCAATGGGAGCTGTGGGCAACCTGAAGACGGCCCTCACCCCTCACCCAGGCTGGCCTGGCACCCCAGTAGGGACCTGAACCCTGAATGGGCTGTGGCCAACCTGAAAACTGCCCTCAGCCCCTCACCCAGGCTGGCCACACCCCCATGGGGTGAGAGTTCCCACTGGGGAGCTTGGCCAGCCTGCAAACAGAAATTGGCCCCTCACCCAGGCTGGCCAGGCACACCAGCAGGTGGACATCCCCAGAGGGGTCCCAGACTGCAAGAGGGCACAAGGCCAGGCTGAGGGACCGACCGCCACCCCCCAGTGCACAAATTTTTGTGCACCGGGCCCCTAGTTTTTTTAATAAAATGAAATAAAAAATAGCCCCAGTCCACTAGATCCAATTTCTTAGGGTCACTTTCTTTCTTACCCCTTACAAGTAGAATTTGGTCCCACTACTTTACTAAAATGTTTTCTCTTTAATGAACCTGCATTGCTAAAGCCAACATTTTGTTTGCCTGACCTCTCTGTGCTCTCAAGCAGGTTGTTCTTGCTTTCTGGAAACTGCTTCTGAATTCCTTGGCTTGGCATGAACTTTACTCATCACCTACTTCTCTGACAACCCTCTCTCTCTCCTTTCAGCTCATCCTCTCCCTCTCTCTCCCCAGTTGTCTCCCCTCCTGTCTTCTTCCTGCTTCTCCTTCTCCTCTACCAAGTGGAAAAATAGAACAAAACAGAAACCCTGCAAGTGTATGACTAGAAATATATTTTCCTCAAACAGCCTAGGTTCTCCTGATCTGCCTCCTGATCTTTTAATCCATATTTCATGGTCTTTTGTTCCCTTACACCACTCACATGTATACACAAACATGGTTCACATTCAGTATTTGCAGTTGTGCAGTTTTACTCCCTTTTAGTTGGAGGCTAATTTTTGGTGAAGCTAAGGAAGTTGAAGTACAGGGCCCCTTGCTTGCACAAGCCCACACCAAGGCTTTGGGCAGGTCTTAGTCATGTTTTCCATATAAATATTTTTATAAAATTTGTAAATGTCAGTTATATTGGTTCCACTTCTAGAATAGCAGTATAAACAGTTCTGTGAACCCTCACTTCTGTAAAATAAGGACAACTAGTAGAAAAAGTATTTTTCAAATCTGTGAAAAATGCCCTGCCTGTTTTTGAAAAGTAGTTATAGTATCAACCCTTGGATGGAGGGTGGATTGAATGGTTGCAGTGGGGGCATGTGCAGGAGGCAACCAATGCAAGTGTCACACATCGATGTTTCTCTCTCTGTGTCTCTACCCTCTCCCTTCCACTCTCCCTAAAAATCAATGGAAAAATAGCCCCCAGTGAGGTTTAACAAAAAAAAATGTGTGAAAATTGTTGAAAGAGCATTCAAATGATGAAACATTTATTACTAAAAGTCTTTATTCATACCAGAATTAACAAATAAATATGAAATTTCTTACATATGGCCAGGATATAAACTATTCTCTAAACCCTATTCTATTTTATATTTTATGTGCTGTAAATAAATTTTTTATATTTTTATATTTTATATATTTTATATTTTTTATATTTTATATTTTTATCGATTTAAGAGAAAGAAAGGGAGATGGAGAGATGGAAACATCAAAAAATGAGAGAAATATTGATTGGCTGCCTCCTATGCATCTCCTACTGGGGATCAAGCCTGCAACCCAGGCATGTACCCTGACCAGGAATTGAGCCCTGACCTCCTGGTTCATAGGCCCATGATCAACCACTGAGGCACACCAGCAGAACTCTAGTCTGAATATTTTATTAAGAATCTAAAAAGAAAGTTTTTTATGGTAAATTAAAGATTTTGTTCATGAAAGAAGTTAAATGTTGATGTCCTTGTCATATCAATATTTTTTAATGGACTCCTTCAATTGCACTTCTGTAACTTTCTAAAATAATACAGATCTTCCCCTCATCCCATCTCACTGTTGGCCATGTTGAGAAATTTTATGAGACTACATTTTGGACCAAAATAACCTGGTGAAAGTTCTTCATCTACTTAGACGGGAAATTCTAATCCATCCCATCTCCTCACTTGCAGATAAGGTGACACCCTGGACATGGCCTCAGACATCCACATGCCAGCACCGGTGTGCCTCATTGAGAACACTAACACCCAACTAGTGGTTAATCCAGAAGCTTTGGAGATCCTGTCTGCCATTACACAGCCTGTTGTGGTAGTGGCCATTGTGGGTCTGTACCGCACAGGCAAGTCCTACCTGATGAACAAGCTTGCTGGGAAGGAAAAAGGTGAGAGGCACCAGCTAAGCTCTGCCAGATGCCTACTTTCCACCCACCCTCCCAACATTGAGTATGGTGTTACAAGAAGAGCAAGGTAGAGATGGGGAGTAATATTGAAAGCGAGCTTTTAATCTACCGTTATGCTCTTACCTTACTGTGGTCTAAAAGAGCAAATTACTGTCTATTCCCACTTTCCTTAATTTCCCTTTTAAAAGGATAATTTATATTACTTTTCTAGAATTCTATGCTTAATTTTTTAAAGGATTACCCTATCATTTCCCACAGAACTCTACCATTTTACATTTCTCCAAGAATTGCCCAGGATCCTAATGTATTCACAATCTTGCCACTCCCTGTTATTTTGCTCTGTGTGTGCTGATTTTTATTGTTGTTTGTTTGTTTTTAATGACTTCAGACAGGGAGAGAGAGAGATAGAAACATTAATAATGAGAGAGAATCATTGATTTTCTGCCTCCTGCAAGCCCCACACTGGGGATCAAGCTCACAACCCAAGTTGGGAATCAAACCATGACCTCCTGGTTCATAGGTCCACACTCAACCACGAGACTCACCAGCCAGGCTACTGACTGTAGACTCTCCTGCCCTTGATTAGGCTCACGTTTATCTGAACTTGAAGACACATCTGCTATGAAAACTTCACTCCCTCTCTCTCCTCTCTGCCTGAAGGCTTCTCTCTGGGCTCCACGATTCAGTCTCACACCAAAGGCATCTGGATGTGGTGTGTGCCTCACCCTAAGGAACCAAACTACACCCTAGTTCTGCTTGACACTGAGGGGCTGGGAGATGTTGAGAAGGTAAGTATTAAAGATTCAATTTGGAGACATGCCCTTAATTTCTGGGTATTGTCACACTATTAATTTTTTTTTTTACTTTTTTTAAATTTTATTTTTTTACTTTAATTTTTATTCAAATAAAAGCTGGCACTAAACCATATGTGTTTGTTTGTTTGTTTGTTTGTTTGTTTCATTTCAGTTTACATGCTAGGAGACCAATATTGCAATCAGGGATCATGAATATACCAGGCAGAATCCTGGAAGAGCATAGTGGTCATTTGATTTTAATCTATACTAATAAAAGCGAAATATTAAAATTAACCGTTTCTCCGAGACAGGGCAAGCCACGCCCACCAGCCAATCAGAGCTGCTGTATGCAAATTAGCCCAGCCAAGATGGCGGAGGATGCAGCCCTGGTGTGCGGCTTCTCCAGGGCTGTGGCCTCCGCCATCTTGGGAGCCTTCCGCCTGAGAAGGCATCCAGCGCCTTGGGCCTGCGGATGCCTTTCCAGGCGGGAGCCGGGGTGGGGGGGAGGTGGGCACCAGGCGGCTGCCCCCGCCCGGGAAGGCTCCGGGGCGTGGGGGCGGGGCGGCAGGACCCCCTCAGCCCCGCCGACTCAGAGCGTTCCGGGGCGCGGGGCGGCCGGATCCCCGCGGCCCCGCCTCCCGCCACCTCAGGAGCGTTCCGGGGCGCGGGGACAAGGCAGCAGGACCCCCTCAGCCCCGCCGACTCGGAGCGTTCTGGGGTGCGGGGCGGCCGGATCCCCGCGGCCCCGCCTCCCGCCGCCTCGGGAGCATTCCTGGGCACGGGGACAAGCCAGCAGGACCCCCTCAGCCCTGCCGCCTCGGAGCGTTCCGGGGCGCGGGGACAAGGCAGCAGGACCCCCTCAGCCCCGCCGCCTCGGAGCGTTCAGGGGCTCGGGGCGGCCGGATCCCCGCGGCCCCGCCTCCCACCGCCTCGGGAGCGTTCCGGGGCGCGGGGACAAGGCAGCAGGACCCCCTCAGCCCCGCTGCCTCGGAGCGTTCCAGGGCGCGGGGGCGAGACGGTTGGATCCCCGCAGCCCTGCCGCTGCAGCCTCGACTTACTGGGCGGGAGCCTTCCGGGGCGCGCGGGGAACAGGCGGCCGGACCCCCGCGGCCCCGCCCGGGAGGCCATGGGGCGGCCAGCACTACCCCACCCAGGGACTAGGCAGCTGAACCCCTGCGGCTCCCACCCGGAAGGCCATGGGGCGACCAGTGCCTCCCCACCCGGGGACTAGGCAGCTGGACCCCTGTGGCCCCCACCCGGAAGGCCATGGGGCAACCAGCGCCTCCCCACCCATGGCTTCCCAGGCGGGAGCCTTCCAGGACGCGGGGAACAGGTGGCCGGACCCCGCGGCCCCCACCCGGGAGGCCATGGGGTGGACAGTGCCACCCAACCATCAGCTTCCCAGGTGGTTGGCCCGTAGGGTCAGTGGGAGCTGTGGCCGGCCTGAAAACTGCCCTCAACCCCTCACCCAGGCTTGCCACACCCCCTGGGGTGAGGGTCTCCACTGGGGAGCTTGGCCAGCTTGCAAACAGACATTGGCCCCTCACCCAGGCTGGCCAGGCACACCAGCAGGTGGACATCCCCAGAAGGATCCCAGACCGGGAGAGGGCACAGGCCAGGCTGAGAGACAACCCCCTCGCCTCCCAGTGCACAAATTTTTGTGCACCGGGCCCCTAGTCTAATTATAAACAAGAGGCTATAAGCTAATCCACTTAACAAAGATGCATAAAGGTACTACAAACAAAATCAGCCATGAGTTCTATCCTGCAGAGAACTTTAGATGAGCATTAATGTTCAGAAGTCCTAAACTGCTTTTTAAATTTAAACTCTGCCATTAACACAGTGGCCTTAGCAAACTATTTCACTTCTTTTACCCTGAGCTTTCTGACCTGTAAAACCAATGCAAATGGTCTATATTTGCCTCACAGTATTGTTTTGACTAATAAGAATGGAAACTCTTAGGTGAATAATAAAGGCTAGATAAAATAGCTATAAGCATTATTATTCTCACATAAGTCAATTTTGTTGAAAAATCATAAAGAAAATTAAATTACATTTAAGGCTTTAGAGTGCCCACCAATCTGGACAATTTGTTTTGCAATTATCTGCAAATGGTCATAAGAGGACCCAGTGAGAATCAGTGTCACCAAAAATACTAATCAGAAAACTATTCAAAGTCCAAGTCCTACTAACAATTATTTTCATTTGGATTTGTTTTCCTGTTGTAAGTCATTAATCTAAAAAACGCCCCTCCACTAAATGAGCATCCATTTTCTACTGCTGACCTGGAAAGTGCCATGAGAATCCTATATAATAAAGAGGTAATATGCAAATTGACCATCACTCTGGTCAATTTGCACCCACAGCTGAGGCTAAGTTCCCATAACGAGCCTTAAGGAGCAATCACTAAGGACCTGAGGCTGCGCGCCCATCCACCTCCTGCATGGGGCTTGACAGGGGACCTCAGGCTGCTCCCCCCCGCCCTGGCACCAGGCCAGAGGAACTCAGGCTGCACCCTCTTCCCTGGTGCCAGGCCCGAGGACCTCAGGCCATGGCCCCCGCCCTGGCCCCAGGCCAGGGGACCTGAGGCTATGTCCCCCACCCAGCGGGACTTGATGGGGGCCCTCAAGGTGTGCCCTCCACCCTGGTGCTGGGCCAGAGGACCTCAGGCCATGCCGCACACCCCAGCACCAGGCCAGGGGACTTCAGGCTGTGCCCCCTGCCCCGGCATCAGGCTGGGGGATCACAGGCCACTTCCTCTGCCCAGCAGGGCTTGATGGGAGACCTCAGGCCATGCCCCACTGCCCTGGCACCCAGGAGACCTGAGGCTGCACCACCCCACCTGGCAGGGCTTGACAGGGTGGGACCGGCCGGGTCTGAATCTAGCCCAATGAAGGGGGGCCGTCCAGATTTGGGTCTTGAGCGATTTTGAGGTGCACGTGGGTGGTTGAAGACTTGACTCTGGGTTCAATGGTGCACCCCAGACTCTGACAAGAGGAAGATTTTCATATACGTTTTACTAATTTTCTTTCATCTCTGACACTTCTATTATAGAGAAAGGGCAAATAACAATATTAAAATATTTCCTCTAATTAATCCCCTTTTAATGTGCACGAATTTCATGCACTGGGCCACTAGTAAATCATAATCCTGGCCGAAATGTGTTCTGATCTCCAGGGTGACAACCAAAATGACTCCTGGATCTTCGCCCTGGCAATACTGCTGAGCAGTACCTTTGTGTACAATAGCATGGGGACCATAAACCAGCAGGCCATGGACCAACTGCAGTATCCTTTCTGTGCTCCACAACAGCATCAAAATCAAGGGGAGAATCGTTCTTAAACCCAGCTCCTGAATGTGAAACCTGGCGGATAAAGCACAAGAGAAAGTATAAAAAGCAATTCAAAGGCAGGAAGAATTATCACTTGGGTTAGAAACAAAGCCACAACAAAGGTTTGGAATATGTGGGACTAATATGGCATGAGGGGCACTGTACTTTTACACCATTTTCCTTAGTTTGATACTCAGCTATGTGACAGAGCTGACAGAGAAAATAAGGGCAAAATCTTCACCTGATGCAAATGAGGTTGAGGATTCAGCTGAGTTTGTGAGCTTCTTTCCAGATTTTGTGTGGACACTGAGGGATTTTTACCTACAATTGGAAGCAGATGGGCAACCCATCTCAGCAGATGAGTACCTACAGAATTCACTCAAACTCAAGCAAGGTAAAGGGGACTGAGAACTGATTATTGGGAACCACAAGCCATAAAAACCATCATCTTTTATTTTTCTATTTGGTGTTTTTACATGTATAGTTTTCCACTTCTTCTCAGCTGCCTAGTTCTAAGAATTAATGCTTGTTTAATATCTAAATTCATAGATTTGCTTTTGAATTATCTTCTCCCCTGTTCTAAAAACAGGTTTCTTTTTCTTTCACATTTCTCTGTACTGTGATCAGATTGATTTTTATCTCCCTGCTTAGGGCTTGTAATGCTGTAATTAGCCAAGGAATATGGAGTAGACTGGGCATATATTTAAAGAAAATAGATTAAAGCATGTCAGTGCGCTAGGGCAGGGGTTGGCAAAATATGGCCCACAGGCAAATGATTGCCCATACAGCCTGCCAGCTATCTTACAAATAGGTTTTACTGGATGAATACTATGCAGATTGCCCATGGCTGCTTTCATGCTCTAATAGAAACCCTTGGGAAAGAAACCCTCTGACCTGCAAAGCCTAATATATGTACCATTTGGCCATTTACAGAGAAAGTTTCCAAGCCTCTATAGTAAGCAAAGCCCTCTTTATCTTCTCCAGGTACCAGTCCCAAAGATAAAAACTTTAACCTGCCCCGACTTTGTATCCGAAAGTTCTTCCCAAAGAAGAAATGTTTTATCTTTGATCGGCCCACTCATCGGAAGAAGCTAGGCCAACTGGAGACAATGCATGATGACGAACTGGACCCTGAATTTGTGCAACAAGCTGCAGACTTCTGTTCCTACATCTTTAGCAACTCCAAAGTCAAAACTCTTTCAGGAGGCATCCAAGTCAATGGACGCCGTGAGTCC
The DNA here is from genome assembly GCA_004026665.1 of Murina feae. Classification (NCBI taxonomy): domain Eukaryota; kingdom Metazoa; phylum Chordata; class Mammalia; order Chiroptera; family Vespertilionidae; genus Murina; species Murina feae. Next base: position 689 of record PVJC01048383.1, on the reverse strand, counting down.
TCTTCCCCGTCATTACTCTCACTGTTAGACTAAAGGAAGGTGGAATAGCGTCCACCTAGTTTCACCTTTGAAAAATGCAAATCCACTACCATTACTGTGGTACATTCTAGATGACACACATTTCTCATAGATTTTATTAGCCAGATTTCATGGGTGAGAAAAGATAGAACAAGACAAATAAGAAAGCTCTATTGCTTAAAATTGCCCTAATAACCAGGACCAGTACTATCCCATATAATAGCTACTAGACAAGTGTAGTAGCAACATTTATCTAAAATTAAAAGTAATCTTCTATAATAAAAGCGAAACATGAAAATGTGACTGTTACCACCAGCCAATCAGAGCGGCTGTATGCAAATTAACCCAGCCAAGATGGAGGCCAACAGCCAATCAGAGTGGCTGTATGCAAATTAACCCAGCCAAGATGGAGGCCAACAGCCACGGAACGAGAGCAAACCAAAGGGTTCTGTTGCAACTGCCTGCCTAGGGTGGCAGTTGGAAGTGGCACCAGGGCACCAGGGCACCAGGAAGTGGGAAAGCAAGGTGGCAGGCCGGGGAGCGGGTAAGAGGTGGCAGGGGGTCAGCGGCCTGCTTGGGGGGCTTCTCAGGCCCTTTGCGGGGCATCGGGGAGCAGGTAAGAGGCGGCAGAGGGTCGGCAGCCTGCTTGGTGGGCTTCCCAGGTCCTTTGC